>JASCQX010000298.1:0-10208 GCA_030264415.1 Sardinella fimbriata
ATGTCCATCTCCCGGCCCCACCCACTCTAACCCCACCCCCAGCAGCCTGCCATGATGGAGGAGAGGATAGTAACAAATGCCAAAAGAAAAGCCGAGAAACATTTACAAAAAAAAAAAAAACATGTATCTGTAAGCCCTTAACTGAGAACAGTCTCACACAACACGACTATTAAGCCAACGCACAAGATCGTCCTTCAGCTATCGCGCTCGATAGCAGTAATTCATCTCTCTCTCCTCCTCCTCCTCCTCCTTGTCTTTCCCTCTTTCTGTCCCCCTCTTTCTCTCCTGCTCTCTTTCGCACACACACACACACACTCCCGTGCCTCCCGCCACCTTCACTCTGTGACCAACATTTGGCTTTTTCCATTTGTGGCACATTACTGTAACGCTATTGTAAAACAACTTCCTGCCTCTTTTGGCTTCAGTTCCAGAAAACCCGTGAGGCTGGGCTCACAGCTCAAACTTTTTTCCCTGCTTGCTCTCCCGCTCGCTCGCTCGCTCGCTCACTCTCTCTCTCTCTCTTCCCGTCCTCAGCGAAAAATATCGGCTGTGCTAAATAAAAAAAGAGTGGGGGGATCTAGCAAATTGTAAAATGTGAGTCTCCTCCTACATCGGATTAAATTTGATTCCCATCCTCTTTTACTGTTTTTGCAGACAAGAGAAACAAGGGGGAATGCATGCATAGCAGACAAAAAAGAAAAAGAGGTGGGAGAAAAACTTTCTTTGCTTTTAGATGTTTCTATCTCTTATTTCTCTCTCGCTCTTTCCTCTCTCTCTGTCTTTCTTTTTGTCCTGCAATAGGGTAAGTGTGGGCTACGATGCGATTGAGTCCCTGCACAGATTGATCTAACATGGCTGCCACAGGGTGTGCTTTGGGAGTGTGTGTGTGTGTGTGTGTGTGTGTGTGTGTGTGTGTGTGTGCACGCACACTGAAAAAGCTACAGCACTCAGATCCGTGCAGCTTCTACTTTCGGGCCGGGCGGTTCTGTTTCTCTCGCAGGCTGATCTCGATACTGGCCGGCGCAGGAACGTGGAGAGGACCTGAGGCCAGGCTTCAAAAGCTTTCTCTGTTGTTCAGGCATCGCAAGCAGAGCAACAACCTCAACAAAATGGCCACAAGTAAAATAACAAAAATTACTGTGATTTTTCTGTCTGAATTGACTGAGCCATACAAAGCAAAGGGCACACCGGCTCCGGAATGAGGAACAACCTGACCAATGAAATGCTTTGTTAAAACGTCACATCTCCCCACCGATTTTTAACCAATTAAAATGTTATTTTTAGGGCGGACTGGTTCACCATATATGCATATGTTGCATTGCATACATCTGGCGCATGTTTATATGTGCTTTTCGAATTCTCTCCTGGGTGTCTCGGATATCACAGTTGGTTTATTTCATTGTCTCTGCTCTCCAATGTCTTGGCTGTTTGTGCTCCATCCATTTTGAGTGTGTAACCTTGGTGTGTATCCTGTTATGGTGCACTACAGAAGGTTCATCTGAGGACACCGTTTTGGTTTCGGGTTGAAAGCCAATGCCTCACAGCGCGTGCCAGTAAGATGCCCCTCACTCTCGAGGACTGGGTCACATTAATACATGCTCTTTTCCTTGCTATGACAGTGCAGCACTCAGTCTAAATGACTCCAAAGAGTAATTTTTTTGAATAAAAATAAACACATCAATTCAGGCAACAAGACAATTATGAATAAAAAAAACACTAAAACAGCACTAATGTTTTGATAAAAACAAAATACGTCAGTGATAATTCTGGGAAGGTGCAGGATAAACGTGAGTTAGGGAAAAGACTACACATGGATTTTTCATATGAGAAGAAAGCCTTTTTACAACAGCAGTCTATGCATAAGACAGAAGAGTAGCCATATTGTTAACCGGTAAAACCATGCGATTTCTAAAAAGAATTAGAAATCGCCTGAATAGACATAGCAAAACATGAAGTGAGAAAAAGAAATAGGCCTGGTCCGAGAGATAAATGGTTGATAGAGTCCCTGTTCCCTGTTCTCATCTCTTCATATCAATTCATTCTTATGGAGGCTCGGATATGAAACAAAATGGCTACCGTCATCATGTGTCAAACCCAGTGCAGAGGCACACACTGCAGAAGCACACAGAGTATATGCTAGGAAACGTGCTCATCCATTACAAATGAAATTAAACAGCGTTACACAATTTTTTTCACGTTTTTTTTTTTTTCTTTTCCATTTATCATGATTAAATATTGTTAAATGCTTCTATTGTGAAATGCGCTGCAATAGACAGAAATAGTGGATAGAAATACTGAGAAGCAATAGTTTTACTGTTATCTGAATTCGTAAGAGGCTGAAGTACTGCTCAAACACGAACAATAAGATGGCATATGATATTACTTAAGAGTGCTGTGCAAAAACAGTCCTTGAGCCCTTTTGTTTGTCGCATAGCACCTGTCCTGGACAATTAATTGTTATCATTAGAGTCAATAGTGCAATAGAAAACTGTATTATTCATCAGTATTCCAATGACACATAACGTAACAAATCACACTGAAGACTGAAGAACTGTAAGTCATCAGTTTTGGACTGCCACAGACCAGTACTGGGGTGAGAATAGGGAAGGGACAGAAAAAAAAAATAGAGGCAGTCTAAATCAACCAAAGTGTAGCTCGGTTCCCAAAACTGCTTCAAATAACCTGCCAACTAAGTGCATTGTACAATTGCAACTATAGGTTAATTGATATGATATGTGATTTGACATATAACATAAAAGAAAATCCTCATATTAACCCATATGAACTGAATATTCAACTATAATGTGTGTTCAAAAACAAGTGTTTTAGTTGTTAACTACGACAATGATCACTGATATCGCAATTCTGCTGCTATGATTCATATCATATTGCTAACTTTGATAGAGTTGCAATGTGAAATGCATTTTAAAAAATCCTTTCTGTGATAGATGAAAATGAGAGCAAACTGAAGTCAAATGAGGATACTCTGTGGTCCTTACCAATCCACATGATCAAAAAAGAACAGCCTCTCTAGAGATTCAGAACAATGGAGAACAATACAGAGAAGAATAACCTATTCTATTTCGAGTAAAAAAAAAAGAATCCGTAATTATCAGGTCTGGCTTAAGGGAGTTGGCATGTTCCACATAAATACAATACAAAATCATCAAAATATAGTTCATATTAGTCATTTTTCATCTATTTTTTGCTGTACTGTACGAACACAGGGTGCTAGGACAATGCTGAGACTGTGATAAAAAAGTGAGGGGCTGATAGTGGCCCTTCACTTCTCTCTGCTGAGCCTTGTCCTGTTGTTGCATATAGCTTACATGCCTGAGACTCCCTCAGAGCCGGGGATATTTGGGGAGAGCGAGGACACGTAACCGGGGATGCAGTTTGTTTATCTCCGGGTAGCCAGTGTTTGTAGCAACAGGAAGTGCAGAGGAAAAAGCCGGGGGAAGGAACCGCCAGGCGAAGCCGCCAGCCCCGGGCCAGCTGAGCAGAATCGAGTCAAGTCGAGTCGAGTTAAGCAGAGCAGAGCAGAGCGGAGGAGAGGAGAGGAGAGGAGCGAGTGCTCTGTTCTCACTCAGTGCCTAGCAAAGGCTGGCGAGAACAACAACAACAAAAAAAAAGCCTAGTTATCTACATGCCCAGGTCACAGCACTCATATCAGTGAGTGACCCCCTCTCCCCCTCTCTCCCTCTCCCTCTCCCTCCGCAAGTGCAAACACATACAGCATTGCTTCCTTTTGTTTTTTTTTTCCTCCAGGTTGCCACTTTGAAGGGGCTCCTATTAAAGCTTCCTAAATAAAAGGGAGCTGTCTGTACGGCCTCAAGGAGAGGGACTGAGTCTTTGAGGTGGTCTTCCTAAAGCCCCCGCACGTGTCTAAACAACTACTCTATTAGGCCCGAGACCCATGAGGGCACTCCCCCATTGGGGCCTGGACAAAGGCCATGACCCCGGGGTCAAAAGCGTTACTTGGGAGGGCCGGTTAGGTCTGGCTGAGAGACACTGCGGCTGTTTGCTTTGACAAGGTAAAGACTGCTAACAGATTAACTAGTGCCGATTAGGGGCGGGCGGCCTCCATGGGAGTACCCTTAGGGCCCTGGGCAGCACTCCTTGTTAGGAACAGCGTGACCCTTGACCTCAGGAGTCAGCCGAGCGTGACCACTCTCACTTACTCAATCCGCAAGTGGCAGCCCTCTCTGGGACTGAACAGACACAAGTTCCTCGCACCCGGCCGACACAATACATAGCGCTGGCTCTTATCTCTCAGGTGGTTTTTAAAATGAAGTTCAATGGTAACTTTTAATTTATGCAGGTTGATATGTTTATTTGGTATGTTTATATAATTTTCGTTCATTCAAAAGTGCAACTAAGTAATTTTAGACTGTAGCATTTCAGAAATGTCATTTACAAGGATAACTAAGAAATGAGATGACATGACTGGTTTGGGGTGGGCTAGTGAGTGGAATTACTGAAGCCGAAGCTTTAAAAACACAAGAAAATTATTAGTAATAATTGAATTTTCAATCAACTTACAGAGATATGTATAAAAAGTGATCACACTTGCCTATCTCCGGCACCTTGTAGTTACTAGCTGCAATGATCACCATACAGTGACAGAAGTTGTTCACAGCAGAATATAAAGCATTTGCATTTGTAATTTAATACAGAGCTGTAATAAGCAATTGTAATAATTTAAATGGAGGTCTGACCATGTTCAACGCGTATTGATTTTATTGGCTACTGAACTACGCCTGCGCACATTGAAATCATGAAATGGGGGAGCTGGATAACTTCAGCATCACAAAATGGAGGACGAGGCTAATGCAGTGTACTGTATATTATACAACTAATGAGGCATGCCTCTTACTGGCCCAGTTAAGTTCTTTTGAGACATACATATTAAAATTGATAATGCTACTGATGTTTTGTGAGTGGTTTGAAATATTATAAAACAAATAATGATTTTAAAATGTATTTCCAGCCCCCCCAAAATAAAACACAGCTGCACAATGCTCGGAATCGGAATTTTAGCATAAAAAAAAGAAACCTGACAAACTCTAAAACACATTAAATTCACCCCTTGATGTTACATAAACATACATATACTGTAAATTCTATAAGAGGATAAAATATTTTTATACAATTTGAATACAGAGCAGGTATTATAAAACTACTCTCCTCCAACTGTAATGTGTACTGAAATACACTGTTAAGTCCATAAGGCAATTTAGAGACAAATTCTCCATTACTGTAACTTTTATAAGTTATCATATTGTGGAGAATAACCTCAAGGGGGGATTTCTAACAAATCCAATTGCTAAAGGAAACTGTGCCCTTAACAAAAGTCAGCTAATTTGGTATTCGTTTAAACATGATTTCAAATAGGAAATATAATAAATAAAATACACTTGACTTCCGAAAAGGATAGAGGATATGACCAAGGGCATCACAAATCTTTATCACAATGCCTGCTTGATTCATATTTTTACACATACCTTACAATAGAGCCAGATTTAATATTGTTTATCTAAAGGTCATTTAAAACATTATATAATTATTATGAGTTCAAAATAATACATGTGATTTTATAATAGTTTTATTTGGATACTTTTTCAGTGTGTGCTTATTTCATTTTTAATTTGGCATTTGTTGGTTTAAATGATCCACTCCCACATATTACAAGCCATGGCTAGTTTAAAATAGTAAAGAATGCAGAACAAAGGTCACTATACACACACTTATTTTAAAAATATATATATTTTCTTTGCTAATGTCTCACATATTAATTAATAGTGTTGTTTTATTTAGGCTTCTATTGGAGAATGTGGAAATGTACATGTCCTATGGATTGTAGCGAGAAAACAATTTAGAAAACACTTTTTAAGAGTAAAATAATATTTGGTGTACTTTTGCTGTGTTTCTGCATTTCTGAAGCACAGGGATTTCCACTAATGCATTTTTTAAAATCACCATTTGGAATGACAAAATCCGGAGATGGTCTTATATTTAATACTTTTACCTTCTATTATGCATGTATATCATTTGTCATTTCCTAATATATGTGACACATGTATGTTATACAAGGTTTTAATGATTTATTGTTTTTAAAATAATCTTTCTGTTTCTTTTTCTGTAAATATCCTTACCTCTCGAGCATTGTTATTTCATATACAGTAAAGAGTATGTGGCGTGCTAAATACTGTTGAATTCAGCACTACAATTATGAGACCATCTTATAAATACTTAAACCACCATACTTCTGTCTGTATTTAATTATGCTGAAATTTATAATATCAAAGTTCAAGCTTCATGTGTCTGCTGTTGAGAGTAGAGGAAGGAGCAAGCAGGAGGCAAAATACGAAGTAAAAAGAGCGAGAAGATAAAACTGATATAAGTCCCTAACATATGCATTAATTTAAACAATATGAAAAATCAACATTAATGCTACAGAAGAGAATATCAAAACCTTGAGAGAGCAAACTTTAGAGAATATACAGTGACTGCATTAAACTTATAGTCTCTTTTGTGATTTTATAGTACATATTATTCTATTTACATTCTTACAGTGCACTTAATGTAATCATAGGGGGGGAAATCAATACTTCATTTTGGCATTTTGGCAAAATGATTGAATGAAAATCTTTTCGAGCCATTCCAACAAGTTGCAGACACACAACTTCTCCAGGTCATCACATAATCTACCCGAAATCTGTTTATACATTTACTGACAGTCGAAACTTGACAAGTAACAGAAAGCATTTGAGTGAAACTCACCAGACAATTTCTGCAACTTTCAAAGAAAAAAAAAATCTTGCATTGATGTGCGCAGCAAGAGTGTTGTAAGGGCAGAAAAAAAGACTGACTTGTGTGCGTCAGAGTGCTGAGTGTTGCTGTGTGCTGCATGGAGAGAGCCTTCCGGGCACCTTCAACAACCTACTCAGGGACCCGACTGGAGCAGGAGACCAGCAGCAGCTCTGCCGCCTTGTCCAGCACAGGACAGACAGACAGACGGACAGAAAGAGAGAGAGACAGAGACAGAGAGAGAGAGAGACAGAGAGAAGAAGAGTAGGGGAGAGGAGGACAGAGGAGAGGAAGTTGTAGAAGAGAGGAAAATCCTGACTAGCTTTGCTCAGGACTGCCTGCTCGTTTTACTAATTGGTAATCAATAGGTTTACATTTGGTCTCTTTTTCACCTAGGAGTTAAACATTCCTATTCATTCATAAACATTTGTTAAACGCAGAAAGCAGATTTTGTATCACTAAAACTCAAACATCATTCTACCTTCACATCATAGGCTGATATTTATTGATATTGCTTTGATAAACTCAAATGAAATACCTGACTTTTTCAATAAATGATTCGTGGACAGGAGGGTTTCTCTTCTGTCAGGCATTTTCACATCATTCCTGAATTTAATATCTTGAGCTATTGAAAGGGATTTGAACGTTTATGGCCCTTCAGCACCTTAGTGTCCCTGACGCCTGGCAATGTAATCTCTGGGAGAAGCACACCTGAGTGACCTTATACACTAAGACGAGGACTAGCCAGCACATTACCTTAAAGCTGGAGCAGAGCATGTCATCCAGTCGAACCCTGCGCACCCAAACTTCCTCTAACACTCTGTGTACCCACGCTCGAGTCCGAGACGAGACAGAAATGCACACACAGTTAATGGTAAGTATCCATATGTCACTTGAAAATGCTATATTATACTCAGTAGCTCCCTTCCTCTCCTCACCAGAAATTTTGGGATAAATCTTACTTTGCCACTTAATGTTAAATTCTATTTAGTAGCCTATGTGGCCCTCTGGCATTAACAGCTACAAAAACGTGGACATGGTTAACTTTATCCAAGTAGTCTTCCTTTTAAATGTCATCTTCCCACCTAAAAAATATTGTCTTTTCTATTTAGTATTTATGATGTGCTTTATCTGACATTTCCTAAGAAAAATGACAGGGCTTTATGTAGTGTCTAAATAGCAACCATTTTAAAGAGAAATATTCTTTCATTACGAGCTTCCCACTGCTATTTATCAGTTTTTGACAGTGGAAATCTCCAGAGTGCTGTGTTTCAAAGATGTTTCATGTGGTTAGCAAGTCACTTCAACACCACTCTGTGGTCATGCTTCATTTCTGAATGACAATATGTGGAGGCAAAACATATGAAGTCAAAGAGACAGAATCATGATATATTGATTAAATATGAGAAATGTGTTGTTGATTTCTTCTGCTTTTCTTCTTTTTGTTTATGTTGTTGGACAAATGTCTTTGTGTACAGACATGTGTGCAGATATCGCAATGAAGGGAAGATTTCCTTAACCTCTGAGCTCCCAATACTAGTTTGAGTTGAGCGCTGCGTTAAACATTTCCTGCTTTATACGGCATTGTGTGAGAATCTACACACTTGGTTGTGTATTTTATTTCTATTTTTACATGACTATTGGATGCTGAGGTTCAAGTTCAAGTTCAAGTTCAAGTTCAAGTTTAACCCTTCAAGAAAATTGTTTATCAATGAGATTCTTCTTATTACTGAAAGTAATAAAAGAAAATAAAAAATATGTTGAGAGGTTTAAGTATTAATGTACATTATACTTTTTTCCTGCATGTTCAGCTATATTAATATATTAGAAGGAAAAATAGTGAAACAGGAAATTAGAAAACAGGAAAAGAGTCCGGAAATGGTCTACAGATTTTGTGATATAATCATTCTATGCTCTAGAGACATAACATTTAAATACTGTGATATTTAAGAAATTTCTGGAGTACAAAAAATACATAGTGCCACAATGCAACTCTACATTAAGTTATCAAAATATTTCGAGCTTTAGTCAAGGAATGACAACTCCATGCTGTCATAAACAACATGAGAAGTGAAATAGATATACAGTATAATGTCTAATTTAAAAATACATGTAACCATATACATACACATGTATGTTTGTTTGTTTGTTGTATTAACAATAGACTCATTCGTTTAGATCCTGGGCCTGAGCAGAGGGCACAAAGCACAGTCTCTGCACTCAGTACGAGCTTTTTGGCACGGCGGTAAGGGTGGGGTTGGAGCTGTCAGCTGGGCTCTTCTGCAGACTGAGGTCAGATGTGGTCAGATATGGTGATATGACATATGACACTGGCCATATGAAACACGCCATATTTCTCACACAAACAAAAGTACATCTCTGACTATGTAGTTATTGATATCTTCTGTGAAAAAGCACCCAAATGCATCAAAATATTGCCTGAATTGCCTCAGTCAAAATGACTTGAAGAATATAAAACAAAACAATTAGCTATAGCATGAGTATTCTCATACATATCAGTATCACCTAAAGGCCCGACACAGTTTGAGAAGCATGCACCACAAGGACTATAATGGGATCCAATCACGCTGGATTTTACTATGTTTACTGAACACCACCTGAAGCACTTCTAAAGTGTTTTATAGACTCTGCTCTGGTAAGCCATATGCAATCCCTGACTTGAAGGTTACTGCACTTTAATAGTGCCCAAGCATAATGGTATGACCTGCGTCTCAAGGCCAGCTTATGGTAGACTGGACCCAGGGGTGCTGTGCCAGTGTGCCAATAGGGGCCTTTACCCCTGACCCTGGTGCTTCACGTACAGTACACCCGACCAAAAGAGAACTGGGGCAGCACAGCTATCTGCCTTGTGCTCTTCCCTCTCTCTCTCCCTCTCTCTCTCTCTCTGTCCCTTACTCCTGTGCTCTTTCTCCCAAGTAATCAAACACACACAGA
The DNA here is from genome assembly GCA_030264415.1 of Sardinella fimbriata. NCBI lineage: Eukaryota > Metazoa > Chordata > Actinopteri > Clupeiformes > Clupeidae > Sardinella > Sardinella fimbriata. The sequence goes on from JASCQX010000298.1 coordinate 9,766, forward strand.
CTCCTCTTTTCTCTTGTCAAGCACACATTAACTCTTTCTCACATGCTTACAGTTCTCTCCTTCTTTATCTTTACCTCTCTCTCTCTCTCCCTCTCTTTCCATGTGTGTGTTTGTATGAGTGTGTATTTCTCTCAGCCAATGTCTCCTTCTCTGTCCATCTGCTCCAGAGAGCCCATGCTCCTGTGGATGAGTGCGTGGGGAGCGGCGTGGAGAGGGTGGAGCAGGGTGGTAAGCTGGCGCTGTGCCAGTCACACTGCAGTGCCCCCTGCAAGTCACAGATCCGTCAAGGACAAACGGCAAGGGAGGAGGGGGCGGGCAAATAAAAAAGCCCTCAGTCCGACAGACAGACGGCCAGAGCAGGCTAACACGCTACAACACAAATGTCATAACGACCAAAGCATGGACCCTGTGACCCCTGTAAGGGCTGTCCATATTTTTCCACT
>JASCQX010000326.1:774365-784944 GCA_030264415.1 Sardinella fimbriata
ACACACACACACACACACACACACACAACATACTGTACGCACGCACATACACAGTTTAAGAGCCATCAAACAGGCAACATTGAGCCATCGTCTTTTCTCAACCCGAGTCATCTGTAGAAGGAAGTGATTTTGTGGGCATTACTAAAAGTGAAAACTCTGTTTTGCTGTTCCTCTCTCCACCCAATCACTTCCTCATCACATGTTGGTGATGGAGGTGCAGAGTTAGTCATCATGACTTAGTTCTGCCTCATCCCGTCTTGTCTCATCTCTCCAGACCCGGGGCTGAGGTTCCTGATAAACACATCACCCGTCTCCCCCCGCTGTAAATATTTCACGACGCCTCGCTCAAATATTAGATCAAAGTTGCAGCTGCCACTTCAGAGGAATGTAATTTTGGCTGAGAACACCTCTGCCTGAAGCTGATGCTCTACTGCTGACAACTCCCATGAGACAGCAGCACCCTCTAGTGGCCACATTGGAAACAACACCCCAGCTCAGTATGATTGCTGAAGCTGACCAGGGGAGTGTTTCCTGCCCGGGCAGGTGCCCCTGGCCCGGTCATATTGTAGGCACTGTAGCTGCCCGCGCCACAGCAATGCCCAGCAATCTGTTATAATGAAAAGCTGAATTATGAAAAGGGAGACTGAGCTCTCCCTCTTATGGTTTGTGTTAGTGCCCATGTTGCCCATAACCTCAAAACTCATTCAAAACTCACGCTCATACTCCTAAAATGGCTTTTATTGAATTTGTTTTCTTCTCTCTCTTTCTTTCTGTTTCTCACTCTCTTTCTGACTCTCTCTCTCTCTCTTTGTTCCTTTCTCTCTTTCCCTCTCTCCTTTGTTCCTTTCTCATTCTCTCCCCCTCTCTCTTTCTCCCTCTCTCTTTCTCATTCTCTCCCTCTCTCTTTCTCTTACTCTCCCCCTTCTCTCTTCTCTTTTCCTCTCTCCCTTCCTCTCTCTCTCCCTCTCCCCCCGCAGGAGAAGAGGATAGCGTCTCTGGATGCGGCTAACGCTCGGCTCATGAGTGCCCTGACCCAGCTGAAGGAGCGCTACAGCATGCAGACCCGCAATGGCATCAGCCCCACCAACCCCTCCAAGCTCCAGATCACTGAGAACGGAGAGTTTAGAAACAGCTCCAACTGCTAGTGTGCACGCACACACACACACACACACACACATACACATACACACACAATGGCATCAGCCCAACAACCCCTTCCAAGCTACAGATCACTGAGAACGAAGAGTTTAGAAACAGCTCCAACTGCTAGTGTGCACACACACACACAGACATGGGTGAGCTTGCACACACACAGACACACTCACACACATGCACACCTGAAAACCTTCACCAACACAAACTCTCAAAACACAATGGCATGAGCCTTACCAAATACACATACACACTCACACACGACAGACACAAATGCACACACACACACACACACACACACACACATTCACAAGGCACACTGGTGCAAATATCTAACTAAACTGGCAGTCCCCATCACCATCTCCAAGGACAAGAGCTCCTGGCTGAGTTGACATTCAAAAGTTTGCTGACAAACAAGAGGTGAAAAAACAACAACTTTCAAACCTTTATGGGGAGAAGCAGGGGAGTGTGGTGGTTGCAGCCAGCTCTCTCAAACACACACACACACACACACACACACACACACACACTCTCAAACACACACACGCACACACGCACACACACACACTCTCAAACCCACACACACTCTCAAACATACATACACACACACACACACACACACACACACACACACACAGTAGAGGATAACACACTGCATTTGAATCTCCACACCCAGAGGCCATAGGGCATATACTGCAAACCCCTCTCCCATATACTGCACACTCCAGCTCAAACAGACAGCACACCCCGACGACCCCTGACCCCTGATCATCCGCCGACAAACTTCAGACCTTCACTCCAGAAATACCCAACTCCACACCCTAAGCAACCCCAGACCTTTGCTCTAGAAATGCTGGGCCTTCACCACAGACCCCTCCCCCACCCCCAGGCCATGCTGTCCGGAGACTCAAGACCATCGGTCTTTGTTCCCTGATGCTACTCTCCCTGCTTGGATTGATCGATCGATCTCTCAATCTTTGTTCACCCCTGGGGCTATAGACTTTAAACGGGGTGTTGTCTAGCTAATGCCTCAAATCATCATCTGACAGGACAGGCCCCCCTCTGTCCTGTGTGTGTCCTGTGTGCGTGTGTCTGTTTGTGTGTGCGTGTGTGTATGTGTGATCTCTCAGCCAACGGCTGACTGTGGACTCGACCAAAACACACCACCCTTTTTTCCATGTTTACCCTTCTCATGTTTAGAGCAACATTTTGTTTGTTTGTTTAGCTAAGTGTCAGCGTCAAGAGTCCCTCAAGGACTCACTCAGCACTCTCCTGTTTGTTTTTCATCCTTTCAACGTCCTTCCAGCTTCTTTAACTCTTTGGTTTGCAGCATGTTGCATTATGAAATGTATTGTTCTGAAAAAAAATATCATACAAAAGGTCACGTTACATTTGATGTGTTTTCTTGCACTTCATAGCACACATTCAGTGCTTCCCTCCTCATAGACTCTCCCCGACTCAGGCCCAGATCTGGCCCAGAGGCCACCGCTTCTGTGTGGTCCCCCCAGATAGCAAAACACTGGCGGTCCACCATAGGTCCACGAGTGTGACTGTCAGCAGTCCACTGACGTTCTTGCTCGTCGGTTCCACTGACGTTCTTGCTCGTCGGTTCCACTGACGTTCTTGCTCGTCTGTTCCACTGACGTTCTTGCTCGTCAGTTCTCCGTTGGTTTGCCGTTATTTGGCCATATCAGGTCTGTTTCCATGTAAGGCATTTCTCAGATGTCAAAGATGCCGTGTATGACTAAAAGAGCGGCAGGCCACTGGTAGACCCACCGGCGCCTTGCTATCTGGGCCTGAGCATTATCCTAACCTAACCCTTCCCCTGGGTTTGGTTTGTTTCTTTCTTCTGCATTAGTAGAGTTTAAAGCATTAGTTCCTGACCTCTGAAGCTTTCCTGTTGCGTTGCGTTCAGCTCACCGGGGCTTAAACAGCACAAGACGTTTGCTTTTTAATGAAATGCTTGTGGTAATAAAAAAAGAAAACAACAATAATGAAACAAACAAACAAAAAAAAAAGTTCACAATGTTATTTGTTGCATATTTTGTATGTGCATAAATATCAGTGTATGTAGGGGCTTCAAGCCCAATTTGAGATGTACATAGAATATTACAGATATTTTGCTTTTGGTTTGGTTGATTTTTTTTTTAAATAATAATAATTATTATTATTCAACTTTTAAAGGAAGACAATATTTTGTACAGTGAGTGTAACCTGTGTTGAATTCTGTTGCGCCTTTCTTAGAAGTGAGACCCCCCCAGGATGATAGCAGACTCTGGTAGTCATGGTTCTGGTTCTGGTTCTGGGTCCGTTTCCCAAAAGCATAGTTGCTAACCAAGTTACTGTGGCAACTTTGTTGGTTGTCATGCAATTTCCCATTGCCAACCAACTTAGTTGATAACTGGCTAGAAACTATGCTTTTGGGAAAAGGACGCCAGGTTCTGGTTCTAGTTTTAATCGGGCCTCTGTAGATTAGAACCGGGACCTTGACCCACGTCAGAGGCGCTATCTGTCTACGCAATAAGTTTTGGAGCAGTAATCCAAGCATGTGGTTTAGCGTCAAACCTGGTTTAGTCAACTCTGACTTAGCAGTAAACCTTCTAAAAGAAGCACCCTGTCATTTTGTGTTGCATAGGAGAGTGATACCACAGAGGCGTTTCACTAGAAGCTTTACCGCTTAAACTGAGAGTCAGGGTTTGTCCCTAAGCCGTGTGGCTGGAATAGGCCAGCAGGTGTTAGCTGTAGCTGTGGCGAGGCTCCTTCAGGGCCATAGAAGTCTGTGGTACTCAACGGCTGATAGATGGTGGATCCCCACTGCTGGTCATGTACATGTTCCCCATTAGAGGCTGTAGTACAGGCACTATGCTACAGCGCCACCATGAGGTGTGGAAGACAGGATATCCATCAAAAATGACATCAACACATGCATATACTAACAGCAGTCACACTAGGGTTAAGTTTAGAGTGTGTGTGTGTGTGGGTGTGTGTGTGTGTGTGTGTGTGTGTGAAAGAGAGTGAGGGAGAGAGTTTGCCCATAGTTAATTACCATTTATTTTTACTTTGTTTTAAGCATCTTTTTTTACAATGCATTTTCCAACTTGGCATTTGTACAGAATTATTTATACTTTGCTTTTGAATTGTGGAAATTAGTTACCATTATTTATTTAATGTTATGGTTTCTGTTCTGTCCCAATGTAAAAAAATAAATAAAATAAAAAAATGTTATATAGAAGGTATGAAATGTATGAGGAAATGAGACTGATTTCCTACTACAGCAGAAAGAAACCCATCAAATCATCAATTCTAATGCCCCTGACCACTAATGTATATCTGTTGGTCTGTTATTGTTTATTATGTTTTATGAAGCTTCAGGGGAAGTTTTTTTTTTTTTTTTTTTTTTTTTTTCCATGAGGATAATTTGTTTTGTTTGTTTGTATATAAATCTGAACTCTGCCATATGAATCTCTTTGAAAGGCAATAGCATCGCATATACATACAGTGTACGACTTCATTACTCTTTAGCTGAGTTTTTCATGCACAAGCCCCTGAGGCTTTTCCAGAACATTCCGTTCTTTGACATGCATGGATGTGGAAGACAAGTAAATGCTTTTAACATTTTGTACCATCCCATACGAAGCCTTTTTTGTATGTATGTATGTACTGTACGTACGTCTCAAAAAGTAACATTTACAGGATTGCTTTGTGTAAATACATCAGAACTTAACAAAAACAAAAACAACAAAAAAAAAACACTATATGAAGAGTTGTTTGTGTTTAAGGAAAAAAAATGTGTCTGTGCAATTCATGTACAATTGCAGCTAGAACTATTAAAGTTTTATTTAGCTATTTTAAGATGACATGGCTTTGGCTGGTTTATTTCGCTTCTGAACTAAACATGTTGAGCTTGTGTGAAGAGCCCTCCACTCTCATCACATGGCTGTAGGCCCTTGCCTAAGTGGCAGATAACCTGATTTGCATGCTCCCAGTAGACTCATCAAACCAGCCATCTTAAATTAAAATCAGATTATTGAGGTTAGTGGCCTGTATTTAATTGCATGGGTTTCACCTGACACGTAAATATGAGTCTGGTTGAACATCAGACAGCGCAAAGTTACACAGACAAACACACACACACACACACACACACAGAGATAAGGTACAGTACAGTAGGTAACCACAAACATGTGACTATTAAGGCAGTGAGGTCGCTGAGGCTCTGCCATAGTTATCATGTGACTACTGTGTGTGTGTGTGTGTGCGTGTGAAAAAATAGTGATAAAGACTAAAGGCTTTTTTTCTGACCTCAAGTAAAAAATAAAATGTACAGCAAAATACTGTTAGCCAGGCTAGCTTCGTCTAATGCTTCCGGCCAATTTAATTTGCCTCCACCATATAGTCAGGAAACTAACGTTTTGCTTCCGTTTGCTTCGTCTCAAATTAGTGAACAGAGATTTCAAACGATGGATTCCAGCGGGTAATGTGTCACGGCCAAACAGTAGCGATTGGTTGAAGCCAGAGCCAAACAGTAGCAATTGGATTTTAAGCAGAAAGTATCTGCCTACCAGGGAGCAAACAAATCCAAATGGATAGAGATCAGATGCTACATGGAATGAAATAAGCGGCTGATGCATCAGGCTAAAATACTGTATCCTGTGTTTTTCAAATTACTGTACATACTGATTCTACAAGATTATTACAATTTAGTGACTATGCCAGTGAGTAATGTTGCCTTATACTGTAGTGAGCTTCGGATTTCACAAAGAAGTAAACATCTGTCATTTTTCAATTAAAAATGTAATTCATTTATTTAAACATTTAATTAAATTTGTTGTAGGCTACGCCTTTCACACAGTGGTGCCTTCAGGACATTCATGGTTATAACTTCAAAGTGCAAGAAACTTTAACAAGCATTAGTAATCATTTACAAGAATGAAGCTCAGATTAAAACCTCAAATAGATTAGGGAGTGCTATTCTACTTTTCTCGGCCATGAGGTAGGTAGGCTGCTTTTGATCTCCAAGCTAGTTTACAAATATTTACATTTTTTTCTCCACTATGGCCTTTACAATAATACTGTACTGTACTGTAGCCTCTGGAGCCTCCATAGCTCACGCAATTAATTGATGAATTGATTGATTGATTGATTGATTTGAGTCTGCTAATAATGGGTAGACAAAAAAGTATTTGTTGTTTTTTTTCTTTGTTTGTTTGTCTGAATAGGAAATGCAACATGGAATGCAAAATGACTTCAGTAGTAGACGATAAGTAGTAGATGATCATAAAATAAAAAAATAAAAAAATAATAAAAAAAGGTTGATCTGTCTGATCCAGAGATGTATAGTAACAAAGTAGAAGTACTTAAGTACTGTACTTAAGTACTAAAATGCAGTATCTGTACTTAATTGAAGTATTTTTTTTTTCCTACTTCCACTTTTACTTCATTCCATATTTTTCATGAATTTAATACTTTTACTCCAATACATTTTTCATGTCCTGAATAGTTACTCGTTACTTTTAAAAGAACTCCTGTTCTCCAGTACTTTATACATCTCTGGTCTGATCTCTGTCCTGAATTTAGCCTAATACTTTTAATCCAATACATTTTTCATGTCCTGAATAGTTACTCGTTACTTTTAAAAGATCTCCTTCTCTCCAGTACTTTATACATCTCTGGTCCGATCTCTGTCCTTGCAGTGGTGGACAGCTGGGCTCCTACTCCCCACGGCTCAGTCAGTCAGGAGGTGCCATAATCCAAGCCACCATCCTCATTAACAGGCAGCAGTTCCTCCCGTATGGACGGCAGGTAGATGAACTTCTGGTAGCCGTGGTGAGAGGCCTGCGGGAACTCTGACAGCTCCATCGTCCTCCGGCGCCGAGGCCTCAGGCTCATGTTGCACACGTCATCCAGAGGAGTGCACATCACGCACCCCATGGTTGCCAGGGGGAATCGGAATTCTGTGCAGTCCTGCAGTGCTGATACACACTAGGAGGAAGGTCCAGCCTAGATCCGGTACTGGATTCTGTGGAGGTGGGATTGAACCCTGGAAGTCACAGTCTGGATTTTGTGGGTTTTGTCGAGCCTCGGAAGTCACAATACCATCAGCGGGCGCCCCCAGAAGGTCTACGTGATTGGATGAATGTACTCCACCTGGAGATTAAAGGAAGCCCCCTGAGGAGGGTGTCAATTTAAAGAGTCTGGCGCCAGCATGGTAGAGACACTACTCAATTAGGCCCAAGTAGGCTGTTTGTCATAAATAACAGGCATGCACTTTCTAAATATAATCTGTTGGATCTAAACCGGTAGTTCCCATATTTACAGTATACCTGCCCTCATACCTACTGAGACATGCCCCTATATGTCTAACCAAGTGCCCTCTGACTCTAAGGGTACCTCCTGGAACTGATCTAGGATTACCCCGTGGATTACTTATACCCCAGATTACTCCGGTGATTACTTCTAGCTACTCCAGATTGACCACCAAAAGATTGACATTCATGCAACCTACTAGATTTGAAGATAACAGTATCAAGAGGCTTCAACAGTATGCTACACTCTTGATGGGCTCCAGTCCTTAAGCTAGTTGGTCTTTTCCATCTTGTATGTAGGCATACAACAGTTTTAAAGGAGTTATGCAGAGTGAATCAAACCAAAGCCCTGTTGTCTGAGGCTGCCGAGGGCTGTTGATAGGTATCAGAACGACAACAGTAGGTACAACGTAGATTGAATTTGCGAACTAGCTGCTACCGCTAACTGATTAGGGCATACATGTATCTTTTTCGCTATGGTTTGGTTTTCATATGCCCTAATCAGTTAGCGGTAGCGGCCAGTTTGCAAATTCAGTCCACATTGTACCTATCGACAGCACTAGGTGGTCTCAGACAACAGAGCTTCGGTTTGATTCACTCCGGATAACACCTTTAAGATCACAAACCCGTGGTTAAATGGAACATGGCAAAGAGACACGATTTAACGCTGCATCAAGCTTAAAAACTGGTTTAAAAACTGACATTCAAATAATTGTGTCTGTCAATTGGCACTCAGCGCAAGTAGCAGTTACTGGCTTATCAGCAGCATTCATTGTTACTCTGACCACGTTGCCATGCCACTACCTTGTCATTTGCCAGGTTTAAATCCACTCATGTAATTTTATAAATGGTTACATTTGCATAAAATGGTTATAAAGGCTGACTTATGAAGACATATTACACATAGAAAGAACATATTATGTACACATTATTACTTCAAGTAAAGAAGAAACAAGCCTACCTTGCATGTGTGCCTCTTCCCTAGGAAAAGGTTTCTGTTTGTGTGTGTGTGTGTGTGTGTGTGTCTGAGGGGGAAGCCAATGCTCAGAGGCACTTTGTTGTTGAATGTGAGGCTTGTGTTCCAGTACCGCCCACCCTCCCCAATTATCTATTTAGAATTAGGATGATTCTCCTCGTGACTCCCAGCAACCGTTCATGCAGCCCAAACTCACTCAATAACTACTCAATACCGTTGCCGTGCCTGGAAGAGGTCAGTATTTAAGGTCATGATGACACACCCGACTGTACAGTAGGTGTACATGTCTGACATATGCAGCGGACCAATCTGACATGGCTCCACATCAACCAATTACATTACAGGATATGCCCCACATAGTCAATACCAATGGCCTATTATAGGAGCTATAGTTTGGACATAATAAACAACTAGAAAAGCACCCAAAAGCACTGAAAATAACCTCCTTGGTGGAGGTAATTAATACATATGTAGGGATACTAATGTTAACTGGTCTAAGAAATACATGTGGACTGTGTAGGGATGCTAATGTTAACTTGTCTAATGAAGCTGCAACAGGGCCGTTTAATTTGATTCCCTCCAGCATGGATGCGTCAGTTTAACTGTCATGACATTCAAGATGTCTGCTGTAAATCAACAAGTGTCACAAACATTAGATGTCAAAAAAGATAAATTACAATTTTGCTGTCTCAATGTTAATCTGATCTTTATTTGTGCATGTTTATATTCTCTGCATAACAAATGTACAATAAAATGTCCACATACAGTAGTCAACTCTGCTTTTCTGTCATTTCAGATTTAAGGTAGTCTTGCAGAATCACTGTGAGACAGGCTACACAAAAATACATGATTCTGGTTAATGTGATCATGTAAAACTGCTTAGAATAACACACAGATGGTTCCTGAGGGCAAATTTGCACAATGATGGTCACAAAGAGGATGATCACAGAAACACCCAGTGTTCAAACCCTCTACAGGTGTTTGAGAAAGTGTGACAGATACTGTACTGAGGCTACTGTGGCAGAAATAAGAGCTTTCCATCACAAGCTTACAGTGACTGTAGTGTAAGTCACATCTGGACAAAGACAGTAGTAGAAAACAAAATTAAATAGATAATTCAATTAAATAGAAATCCTCATTTTGACGGGTACCTGATCAGTGCTCCTGGACGGCAAGTTCCAAACAGAGTTGAGGAGTTCTCATCAGTGAAACTTGACAGAGAGCAAAACTCAAACTGCTGATATGCATAATATGGTCACATCTGTACACTCGATCAGAGCTGACCAGCCACTCCAGCCTCAGATAGTGTCTGAATCAAAATACCCCCTAATCCCCTGGCTCTGAACCCTCAAAGACTTACAGCTTGTTTACATGCATCTATCTTCAGATATCTTTTTTATTCACTTCTTTTTGTAATTGTGTTTACAGGTATGCACAGAATCCAGTGTTTTGAAATATCTCCATGTTAGGTTGTTTTAACAAAAAAATATCCGTTTGAAGTGGCTAAAACTTTTGCCTGTAAACAAAAGACCCAAACTGAAAAAAATATATATTTGTCTGAAAATATCTAGCTGCACATAAACAAACACTTACATGGCATGAATTGGCTTCATGACACATGACTGATTCATACCAGGTGAGTCTTTGAGAAGGGTTCAGAGTTCAGGGAGGACATTGGGATTCGGTCATTCAGTATCACTAGTGGCCCATGGTAATGGCCTGCAGAGTGCTGCTCCTCTTCATGATGTTGGGCACGAACAGAAGGCCCGACGCCCTCTCGATGCTCTCGATGGGCACCAGGAAGCGTTCCAGGGGGATCTTCTCGTCAATGGGCATGTTGGGCATGACGTATGAGCGCAACTCCACCTCGCCCCGCGGCTTTTCCAGAATCACCACCTTGAAGAAGTGTGTCGGCACGGCAACATGATTTTTGCCCACCACTTGGTATTTCACGTACATCTTGCCATCTGGTTCTTGCCTGAGACGGAAAAATAAGATTGTCAGTGGATAGTTAAAGACTGATTCATGCCATCATCAACATGGTCAGCAACACACCTCCCCAGTGACAGTCTTACCTTGGCAGATAGAGAGGCCCAGTGCACACAAACACATTCAAGTAATGCCTTGTGAGTGACCGGCAGTATTT
>JASCQX010000326.1:2011707-2024619 GCA_030264415.1 Sardinella fimbriata
GTGTGTGTGTGTGTGTGTGTGGACCTGTACACGTGTTGGTGTAAACTTGTGTAGATGTTTATTTATACGTTGATTGTCATGCACTGTATGTGTATGCGTTTATATGTATGTATATGCACATTGTTAATATTGCATTCATGCATTATTTATGTGGATACAGTATGTGTGGATGTGTTTGGTATTTATGTGTGTGAATGAAAATTCAACAGATTATCCTGTGCATCCTGGTGCCAGTGTCCATTCAACTCCTGGAGTTTAAGAGCCAAGCTCAAATGTCACACGTTCCCCAATCCCAGGAGGCTTTGCAGTTTGGATCGGACAATCGCGGACTTGACGCAAACAAGCCACACGGAACAGCCAATGCAGTAAGTACTGTGCCACTAGCCTGGCTAACACCAGCCTAAATCTCAGGTGAGATTTAGTCTGGGTACTACCTATACATTTTCTCGTACGGGATTTCATGTTTCATTTGTCCAAAAGTTTGCCCGCATCGTCTTGCCATCTCTCCCCGTTATGTGACTGGTTCCCAAATTCATGCGAAAATGTTGGCCATGGTCTCCAGGCTGCCGTGCAGTTCGGAACGAGCGCGCAAGACAGCATGGTTTTTTCCAGGCTAGTTCCACTGCAGTATCAGTAGAGTAAAAATCAGATGTAGAAAGCCTCTGCTTCTGCTAGCTTTCATATAGAAATTCAGCAAGTGCAAAAACTTTCTATTCAATTCAAATGTGTTATTGGCATGACAAGTCATATGTTGCATAGCCAAAGCATTCAGAAATGATATTAACAATAATGATAATAAAAATAATTATGCTTTCTTTTACCTGTTCAAGTGCAGCTGTTGATTGTCTTTCTCAGGGATATGATACAGAGAAAGCAGCCGAAGGAGAGGGACCCTCACATATCCTCTCCCAATGGATACAGTGGATAAGGAAGTTGTATGACTTCTATAATGCTCCAGTGGTCAAATTCTGGTTCCATACAGTAAGCACACATCTCAGCTGTCCTGATGTTTCCTGTGTTTCAACAGACAACATGGCTTTCTAAAAGGTTAAAGATGATGGAGAGGAAGGTTGTGAATCAGTCAATAGCCCTGTTGTTTGAGGTCACCAAGTGTTGTCTATAGGAAAAAAGGACCAGAGAATTGATACAGCATAGGCCGAATAGCGAAGAGATAACTAACGATAATTGAATAGGACATACAGTCGTGAAATTGTGATAGGACATAGTGACACTGTCAATTCGCTATTTTGAGGACAGTATGTTATATCCAATTTCCTCATTCATTTTCCCAACAACAGCACTCAATGACCTCAAACAGCATGGCTATGAACTGATTCACACCGTAATTGTCTTTTAAGGTCTTGCATGAGGAAAAGTGTCACATCAAACAGAGATTGCAAGATACAGTATCACCCTAACAGTGCATTCTGTTGCCCTGTTGTTTCACGTTGCTAAGTGCTGTCAGTTGGTACAAGAACGGCAGAATTTCATGCACCGTAGACCAAATAGCGAAATGGCAGCCAGTGTTAACTGACTCTGGCATAAAAGTCTATGTTGGTCTACAGTATGCTGTACCAAATCATTGTGATATCTACTGTACCAACAGCACTCAGTAGCTCCAGAGAACAGGGACATGGACTGATTGGCTGTTGGTTTCTCCTGTACTGTAAGTGTTCTCATAGCGTCATTTTGTCATCATGGTTTGTTTTGCAGATGTCCTACTTGGCTTTCCTCATGCTCTTCTCCTACACTGTCCTGGTGAGGATGGAGGACCATCCAAGTCCACAGGAGTGGCTGGTCATCGCTTACATCTCATCAACAGCAGTGGAGAAGGCCAGGGAGGTGAGAAACAGATGTCAGCAAGGACTATAAAGTTGATGTTTCATTTTTTCTTAGAATGTGTTTAATGTGTACCGGTTATATGACACATTTCTAGGAATTTCATAAAACTCTTTCAATAGAAGAGCAGTTTTTTTTCCCCCAGAACCACTGTACCGTAAATACTGGTGAAGCTCCAAAATAGAGTGAAAAAGTATGGGTGGAAAATATGGACACAAGACATAAAGTAGACGTTCTGTTTTTTTCTCAGAATTTGTTTAATAATGTTTACTGTTAATTTGACACATTTCTATTGAAGGTCATATACTTCGCTTTAATTATTATCAGAAACTACTTTTATAAATAATATTTCCATAGAGTGTGTGAGCTGTGTGTGCTGGTCTCCAAGGCCATCGAGTTTTTGTCTTTCGGCTGATATGATTTTATGGTCTGATTTTTCTTTTGCACCCCACTCACCCGTTCCACCTGCGCCAAATCGCACGTGACTTTGGAACTTTACCAACCGTCACACACATTCCAGCCCGAGACGCTCACTTTAATGTTTTATTATACTTATTGGCTCTCTGTTATCAGCCTGTAATCAGCGCAACAGCACAGGATTACACATTGTTAAGGCAACAAGTTTATCTTTGTTCTCTATTTGTACCACTCACATCGAGTTCAACTTTTGACCTGATTGTTTTCATTGCTGCACCCTACCTACCTATAGTGTTAAAGCAAACACAGTTTTTTCTGTCGTGTTTGCTTTGACATAAATGCTTGCTGTTTACTTTGACTCTTGCTTTGACAGGTTTTGATGTCAGAGCCGAGGAAGTTGAGCAAGAAGCTCAAGGTGTGGTTCAGCGAGTACTGGAACGTGTCCGACTGTGTGGCCATTCTTCTTTTCCTGGTGGGTTTGGCGCTCAGGTGGGAGCCATCGTTGCGGACGGCGGGGCGAATCGTCTACTGCTTGGATGTGATCTTCTGGTTTGTCCGGGTCCTGGACCTGCTGGCTGTCAATCAGCATGCTGGTCCTTACCTCACCATGATCACAAAGATGGTGAGTGTGCCCAAGACCACCAGTATGTGTTAATAAACAACTACACAGATGAAATATCATTATGTCTTCATAAAGAGGAATGAGTTTGAGGTTGCAGTCCACGCCGACACTGTGGTTTGCATGGGATTATGTAAATCATAAATGAAATCATAATTGGGCCTACCAGTAATGCACTTTATAAAGTGATGGATAAGGTTGGCAGGTGCAAATCCTAAGGCAGAGGTTCTCAAACTCATGGAGAAGAACATATTCCACAGACCCCCTGATAATCACAACACAGGTTTAACCACATGGGTTTATAGCCATTCTGTTAAATTATTTAGAATTTTTTCTCCACGTAGGACTAGTTTATAATTTATAGCGAACTTTTTCACTGACCCCCAGGCAACATGCTGTGGACCCTACTTAGAGAACCAGTGTCTTTAGGATTACACAGAAAATAAAATATAACACTGTGTCATCTTTCTACTCTTTATTTTTGGTATCAGTAATACACATTCAGTCTCAGTTTTTTTTTTCTGTTGTATCCCTGACTTTGTCTGCAGACCAGCAACATGTTTTTCATCGTGGTCATGATGGCCATCGTTCTCCTGAGTTTTGGCGTCTCGCGGAAGGCCATCCTCTCTCCTGACGAGGCGCCATCCTGGACTCTGGCTAAAGACGTGGTCTTCCAGCCCTACTGGATGATCTTTGGAGAGGTGTATGCCGGGGAAATCGATTGTGAGTGGTTGTACTATGTCCTCTGAAACAAAACATTAGTGTGTGTGAAGATCTGTTGTCTGAAGGATCTCAGGGGCTGTGACTGTGCTGTGATAACCTACAGTAGGGCTTTTTTTCTCTCTGTGGTGTCTCAGCCTGTGCAAAGGAAAACGGCACTTGTGTCCATGGCGCCTTCATCACTCCGTTCCTGCAGGCTGTGTACCTCTTCTTCCAGTACATCATCATGGTCAACATCCTCATAGCTTTCTTCAAGTATGAACTTTAACCCTATGCACCATTTTTACAAATGTTTTTTTTTTTTTTTTAAACAGCATTTAGGCAGTTCTATAATCAAAGTAGAAAGTATGTTTTTTCTTGTTTTCTGCATTAATTGGTCACTGAATATAATAGATTTCACGAATTACAGGGTAATCAGATTACATTTCGTGAACAACTAAGGCAGAAAACCAGAAAATTCAAAGGGATTCAGATACAGTCAAGTTATTTTGAGACGCTCTCACAAATCTTTGTATTGTGTATATAAAGCATCATGTATGACGTGTTGAAACATTTAACAAAAAATTCTCTCTTATTTCACAGTAACGTCTACTTTGACATGCAGTCCATCTCTAACAAACTGTGGAAGTATAACCGCTACCGTTACATCATGACCTATCAGGAGAAACCGTGGCTGCCGCCGCCCCTTATCATTCTCAGCCACATAACGCTGTACATGAGGCGGGTGTGCAGAAGGACCCAGGAGACATCTGAGCAGGAGCAAGACTCTGCTTTGAGTGAGTCTGTTTACTACAGTACATGTGCATACAGTATATACTGTACATGTGCATATTTGAGAATTAGATTTCATCAACTGGGAAAGACGTTTGCCCCAAATGATGTGAAACAAAAGAATCAATTTTAAGCACACTTCATGCAATGTTATGTTGCTTTTTATTTCCTGATTCTGATTCTTATTGTGGTTTAGTCAAAAGAACACTTGGTTTGAACATTGGTTGAAGCTTGTTGATGCTTTGTTGCTGAAGTAGTAACTCTTACTGGTTTCTTTCTGAAAAAGTCCCAAAGTCTCAAACTCTGTGATGTATTTTCATAATGTAGCTTACAGATGAAATCTTCCATCTGACAGTAAGTATAGGGGAAGACATATCAATCATGATAAGACAGTGATTTTCAAGGTCACATAAAGTCAAGTCTACTGTGTTTGCATATTTACAGAGCTCTTCCTGGCCAGTGATGACCTGAAGAAATTGCATGAATTTGAAGGAAGATGTGTGACAGGATATTTCTTTGAGAAAAATGAAAATTTGCTCTCAAGTCAAACCAACAGGATCTGCTACACAGCCGAAAAGTTAGTAAGATCTCCCTTTTCTATCTGTTTAGGTTTTTCATGACCGCTAAACCATTTGCCACCTAGTGGTTGGGTTCTTTTCATGAAATTGTCACCATTCTGACAGCACTGACATATCAGATGGAATAAAATCCTGTAAACATCTTTTTATAAATAACCTGGGATACTGGTATTGAAGAGACCCGTGTTTTTTCCTTCTTAACCAGGACTGGGGAGTTGGCCACAGTACTGGGGGAGATGGCTGAGAGGGTCCACTTCATCCAGGACAGCCTGCAGACTCTGGACACCAATCTTGGCCATCTTCAAGACACATCAGCCATGGCAGTGGACACCCTCGGTCTGCTCTCCGCTTCTGATGACTGCCAGCAGAGGGCAGCACTCTACGGCCTCAACAGACCAATCAGCAGCTCCCACCCGGGGGTCCTCCGCAGCTGGTGCCGGCCTAAAGGAGGGAGCGTACCACCCAGCCGGTACCTCCTGGCCCACAAGCCCGACAGCAGCACCCCACCCTCTCTGCTGGGCGGCCTGGGTGCGGGACGGCAGTCTCTGCCTCTGGACTGGCACCCTCAGAGGGACAGTGAAGCTAGTGAGGAAGACTCCAGCGAGGAACCGCACGAATCCAAGACTGCTCCTGCGCACGCCAGGGCTCCTAGCGATGTCTCGTCCACGGGGTGCTGCCGCCGCCACTCCCATGATTCTCTGTCTCATCTAGCTGGCGGGTGGAGGGACCGAACACCCATTGGGTCGTGTGGGACATCCAGGACCAGCATTCCCCTGGTGCCATGGAGCTTTGAGGCCCCCGACCAGCAGCAGCAGCAGCAGCAGCACTCAAGAGTCTGGCAGCATGACTCCCATCTCCCTCCCAGCCAGAGAGAGGAGTCTCCCAATGAGATTGAGGAAGAGGAGGAAGAGGACCAGGAGGAAGAGCTCAGTAATTCTGCAGAAATAAACTTATCCAGAGCGTCTAGCCATGCCGTGCTGCTGTCGGACTCTCCAGCAGACAGAGGTCGGCTTAAGGGGCTGGTGAACCTGGGCTTTAGTGGAGACGACGAGCTGACGCCGAATCAGTCGGGGTGTAAGCAGCGCTGCCGGAAGTTTCCCCGCTGGATGTACCGGCAAAGGCACAGCCGCTCCCTCTCCGCAAGCGTGGAGAATATGGCCTTCCTGGGAGTTCTACCAGGGTCCCTCCCGCCCTCTGCACTGGCCAATGAGAGCCCTTGTGTGGGTCATGTGACTCTTAGTGGAACGGATACTCCCACTCCATTAAATCAAAATAGAGGTACCTACTAGACCTGTTTCCATATGTGATGGTTTTGTTTATGCACCTGGGCCCAGTTTTTCAAAACAGATCAAAGTGATCATTCAGATCTGATCAGAATTCTGATTAAAGTGATCCAGATTTGGAAATCATTGGAAAAATGTTTTGCTCTGTGGAATTAGGGATTACTTTTAAACAAATTTTAAACAAAATTTATCCAGATTAAACTGTTGGAAAAACTGGGCCCTGTTTTGCTGTGATAAATTGTCATAATATGGCATGATAAATCTCTATAATGTAGTGTATGTATAATATCTCTTTCTTGACTAGAATTGTCCAAGTCTGCTGACCTGACTGAGTGCCTGGAGGGCAAGAAAAAAGTCAGTATCAGAAAAACAGTCAAAATCCAGGATGAGAACACTGAAAATGTAAGTCTGTTTAAGATAAAAAGCAAAATCAGAAAATAACATGACATTATAATTTGTTAAATGAGAAGATTGAAAAACAAAACATGACATGATTGTATGTGAACTATTGTCAGAGAGAAGTGTTTTTACTTATAGGTGAGCCCTACTGTGCGTACAGTACATATCGATTGAGTTTAAGTCAATTTGCTTTAAAAAGCTAATCCAAACTATCACCAAATTCTTGCCAGACTATATTGAGTAGGTGAGTTGAGACGGGGGAGTTGGCGGTGGTGAGGTGAGGCTAGTCTGTGAGTTTTCTTGTGTATTTATTTCCCATCAGGTGAGACAAACATGTTCACATTCTTCAGACTGCCACAGAAGAAGCAGATGCCATGGGAGATTCCCGACTTTACGGAAGTGCTCAACCTCTGCCAGCCTTTCACAGCTCAGTATGAACCGTTGGATGAATACTGTACCTCTTGCTGATATTTTATTTCTATTGTCGCCATAGTTACCATTCAAAAGAGCATTGATATAGAACGGTGATTAAAGTTTTTTTTACCAGATCTACTTCATAGGTGTCCCGTTATCTAGAAATAACGGACAACTTGTCAACCAATCAGAAAACAGTATTCCATTCCAACGTGTGATAATTGCTAATTTTGGCTAACAGAACTACACAATGCATTATGCAGTGCAGGTATATGTGGAAGTGCTGGAAGCATCTGAACTCTAAATGTGCCAGACTCAGAAGGCATATTTTCAGCTTTATAGTAGTGAATTCCTAAACATTAGAAAACTGTATGAGGATTGTGTTAGTGTCCATCACCCTCCAGTCACAACAACTTCTGTGTATATTTTCTTTATTTTCTTCTCTTCTTATTTTTGCTAGATTTTGACCATGTTGACTTATTGCAGAGGTTTGCGCAGTCTTTTCAGGTAAGATTGTTTGTAATATCACAAAATATCACAAAATATCACAAAATATCACAAATATCACAAATTCAATATGTCTTCTAAGTGCATGGACTTGAATCAAGTAACACCTATGATCTTTTCTTAGGACACAAGGAGCCCAAGTCCTGCTCTGTGGAACAGCTGGGCAAGGTCAAATAGCCGAAGGTCCTCGTAAGTGGTTTTACACACACACACACACACACACACACACACACACTTTTGGGTTTATGGGGATTATGAAAATCTGTGTTGGTGAATGCAATGGTGACATCAATTCAATGATTCATTGAATTGCACTTTACAGCTAACAATTAGATAATGTGTTTTTATTCCTTGTTTTTTTCTGTAGGATTCAAAGTGGGGCTATTTCTGAGGGTAAGTGATTACCTGCATTATTTCAAAAATTTACTTCTGTCATTTCGAGAGTACCCATGTTTTTTTATTTTCTAATGTGTGACCCCCAACTGCAGTGAGAGGTGCCACCTTCCAGTCCACTGAGGATTTACACTCACACTACTCAGGTACGCTGTGGTCCATCCGTCCGAAACGACTGCATACATAATATTTAACATTTTACTTAAGGTTTTCGACATAAGAGTGACATTAACCTGTCATAAACGTGACACGTATCATGAACGTGTAATGACACTCAAAAATGTTTTTGTCAAACAGTGTTAAGTGACTTACAAACAGTGTCAACTTTACATGACACCAGTCATGAGTGCTAAAAAAAGTGATATTCATGTTCATGACGTGTATGACTGGTTCATGTCACTCTTATTTTGAAAACTTAGTGAAGAAGTTTGGAAAAGTGCAAACTGTACACTGCTGACTTAAGCCCTCAAGCACTTCAGAAGTTGACAGCGGGACATTCCTAAACCTTCATGAAAATAGCGTGAACGCGCAGTTAAGTCTGTGTAAGGGCGGACATTGAAACTCAGCGATTGAAACTCAGCGATTGAAACTCAGCGACTGTCTCATTTTGGAGTTTTCAAATTCATGGTGTCTGTATGTGGTATTGTTACAGCAATGGAACGCAATAACTTGATGAGGCTGGCTCACACCATTCCATTCACACCAGTATCTTTGATGGGTAAGATTGGTCATGTGACTCTCATCCCTGTACTTCATATTTCCAGCAGCACAGATGGAAATATATTCATGGCTCTCAATTTTGATGTAAAAGTCCAACGGTATTTGTCCAACCTTTGCTCTGAGCACAGCTTATTTCACAACTAGCTGATCTACTGCACCATATTGAAGTAGCAGACATGACACATCAAGCCACCATGTCGATCTTCTGTATTAGCGTCTGAGAGCTCGACTTTGGTCTGCATAAAGGGGGATTTTGCCCCCTCTCCCCCTTGCAAGAATAGAACACGGAATTTAACGAACATTTGTTCCTCTCACTCAGCTTTTACCCTCTCTGGTAAAACTAATCACCTCCTTGTTCTGTCCCCTGGCAGCTGGTGAGGAAGTGTCCATCTACACCCTTGAAGAGACACAGTCAGATGCAGGAGAAGGCCGGGCCCCCAGTGTCTCCTCGTGGTCCTCCCGCGGCCTCTCGGCCATTCTCCAGCCCCTGTCTCACGAGGGGGTGCTTGACGGGGGCCTGCGGCGAGCCCGGCGGGTCGTCTGCACCTGGGCTGAGGAGGGCATCTTGAAACCCGGTTGTGTTTATGTGGTGAAGGCTTTCCGTCCAGAGGTGGTGCGAACATGGCAAAGGGTTTTCCGTAGCGACACATCTCTACATCTTTGCTTGCGGGTATGGATGTTTATCGTCGATCAAATCAAACTGAGTAGCACCAAATGTATACATTTATTTCGTTTACAATGTAAAATGTATAATTTAGAGTAGCCAACTGGTACATGGATTCACAAAGCTCAAGTAATTCTGGAAGAGTAGCCAGCATTGAGACTGAAAGCACACAGGCTTTTGATTTACTGTATCCAAGTCTTTGAAAACCGAGTAATTGTTGATTGTGTCAAAATCTGTCATTTAACTTTGCAATGAATCAACTTGATACAAGCCCAGTGTTTTGCACATGCAGTATAACTACAGTGGGAACAGTTTTGAGGAAGGGCAAAGTTCTTGTTGCGATACCAGCTTGGTTGGAAGTCAGATATGGATTTACTGTATGTGTTAGTTAGGGCCGTTTCAATCAGAGTAGCTGATGCAGGCAGTAGACACTGAGAAGGTTCTAGTGCAGACAGCAGCATCAGTCTGTAACAACCTAAGACATGATCCTCCACAATGTGTCAGTATTCCAAGAAGGTGTTGAAGCAGCAGTGGTAGATAAGTTAAGTCAGAGATGGCGTTAAACCTGATGATAGAAGGGCCTGCAAGCCAGCAGGTTACCCTGTTAGTACAGTAGGCTTTCAAGTACAGTTGTTGAATACTTGTACTAAGTGACTGGTCCTTTCATTGTATTGTATCTTGTTTTTATTTACTGCACATAGTAATTTGTTTATGTTTGTTGCAGGAAATCCAACAGCAGAGAGCTGCCCAGAAACTCATGCATATTTTCAATCAGCTGAAGCCTCCGAGCATGCGTCACTTCCCCAGGTGAATTTACACTACTGCCAGCCCAGGACACTACTCCAATGTCAACAGCATTTATTACAGTGGTGACCTCCTTATCAAGATAGTCATTTCCTTTTCATAATAGTCCCCTTGCTCCTGAGCACAAATTCACAGAGGGAAGCCTGTCAATTTCAGAATAAAGTAATGGGGTCTTTTCACAGCTGTAAGTGTGTATTTGTTATCTGTTGTCCCCCTTAGTATGTCAACTGGTTCTTTGTGCTTGTTTGCATATTTACATTTCTCAGTATGATTGTTTTTGTTTTGTTTTGTTTTGTTTGTTTGTTGATTGTTTATGTGTTGGTTAAAGGGGAAGTTTGATGTGATTCAATCCATAGCCTTGTTGTTCAAGGTCACTGAATGCTTTCTATAGGAAAAAGAACAAAAAAAATTATACAGCATAGGCTGAACAGTGATTTGGCGACTAACATTAAGTGAATAGTAGTATAGGGGCATAGTATAGTGACTTATTTTCAGTTTCCTTTAGTTATTGGTTTGTTACTCGGTCTACTGTAGGTTGCATCAAATTTTCTGGTTCTTTTTACTACAGACAGCCTTTAGTGGCCGCTAACAACAGGGCTATGGATTGATTCACACCAAACTTCTCCTTTAAGTTTCTTTATCTGACTACCCTTCTGGTAGGTTTCTGGATGTGTGCCTTGTGCACTGGCAAGCTGACAACGAATGGCTGACCATTGAGAGGAACATGGCTGGAGATTTCCGCAAGTACAACAACAACACTGGGGAGGAGATAGCGCCCTGCTGTGGACTGGAGGACACAGTGCTGGCTTTCTCCCACTGGACGTATGAATACTCCTGTCATGAGCTGCTGGTCCTGGACCTGCAAGGTACTGGATGGTCCCAGCTTTCTGCAGATTATAACATTAGATCTGATGGTTTTAACTTCAGCATGTACCTACACATTAGCTTACCAGATAGGCTAATTTCACTCCCTCCCATTCCCCACTGTTGTGTGGAATGGGAGGGTATTTGTGCCTGATGGCAGGTATAGGAAATATATGATACGAAATACAACTTCAGAAGTTCCTGAAATAGCTAACAACTTTTATTAGCCTTTTTGTCCTGTATTTGAAAATGATTTCAGAGAGAACATGCAATACTCTTTGCAGGTGTGGGACTGGAACTCACAGACCCATCAGTCATCCGAGCCAATGATGACCAGAGGTACAGTGATGTCACAAGTGATATCAATTTAAAAAATAAATAAAAAAAACTCTAGTAAAGCACATGTATAACCCTAACACTGGTTAGCCTGCCTAAAGAGATTGAGAACTCAGGTTGGGCTCTCTAAACTGTTGTTGAGCATATCTTAAAGCAATGCATGCTTGACTTGATTTTAACTCAGGGTATTGGGCGTTTGGGCGTTGGGAGTCTGTATTGGGAGTCTCTGTGTTTGGTGGTTTTGTATTGAGCAGTTTGTCCATCTTGGCTGTGGTTATCTGAAACAGTTCTGTTATTGTGTGTTCTTTCTTTTGTGTCCTTTTAATGACTTCAGCACTTCTGGTGATATGGTGTTTGGGCCGGCTAATTTGGGAAATGACGCCATTCAGAGCTTCATCCACAAACACAGCTGCAACTCTTCTTGTGAAAAACTAGGCCTCTCAGGTGAGTGTGTGTGTGTGTGTGTGTGTGTGTGTGTGTGTTTGTGTGTGTGTGTGTGTGTGTATTTTCAACTGAGAACTGAGAACTGAAACACACTAAGAGAGAGGACTTTACAGTGTGTGTGTGCACGTGTGTGTGTGTGTGTGTGTGTGTGTGTGTGTGTGTGTGTGTGTGTGTATTTTCAACTGAGAACTGAGAACTGAGGCACACTAAGAGAGAGGACTTTACAGTGTGTGTGTGCACATGTGTGTGTGTGTGTGTGTGTGTGTGTGCACGCACATGTGTAAGCTTGAGCGTTTGAGCTCGAAAAAGACAGACTAGGAGAGAGGTAGTGGGAGTGGAAGATGTATGTATGTATGTATGACCGTATGTACAGTACTGTATGCATAAGATCATCAAGAGATTGAATCAGAAAAAGAAGGAATATGTAAGTGCTTGTAGCACAGAGGGAATATTACACAGAGTAAAGACATGCCTGTTCAGGTTCATCTCCTGTCCTCTGGGTAGGCTGGCTAAGCCGCTCTGTGCCATCTTGTGTGCAAAGAAACAGCTGCTCGGAATCGTCTGATGCTTAAGCACACGGAAAACAGCCAAAGACCCGGGAACACCCAGGAAGAGATAATTAAGACAAAGGAAAAAAGTTATTTCATCACTATGACAACATAGACAGAGGCAAGGAAGTGTCTCCTTTTGTGGCTCACACAGCTCTTGCCTTTGATCACATATTTAATAGTTCTTTTGTGCAGCGGAGAGTGCTGACTTTGATAAGTTATTAATTACCGTCGTAACAAGAGGGAGCCGCGCTTTTGAGGCGCAGCCACAAACAAACAAACAAAAAACACACTCACTCTTGTTTGATATTTCAAAGGTGCTTTGTGCTTGTGTATGTTGGTGTGTGTGTGTGTGTGTGTGTGTGTGTGTGTGTGTGTGTGTGTGTGTGTGTGTGTGTGAATGTGTGTTTGTGAATGTGAGTGAGAGAGAGAGCATGAGCATGTCTGTACCAGCCTGTGTGAGTGTGTGTGCGTGTGTGTGTGTGTGTGTGTGTGTGTGTGTGTGTGTATATGTGTGTGTTTTGCAACCTCTCCAAGAATCTCATCAAAACAAATTATCAGCGAGGAGGAGGAGAGAAAAAAATGTATGGAC
>JASCQX010000326.1:2377511-2388548 GCA_030264415.1 Sardinella fimbriata
TTTCTAAGCGGAAGATGGCCTACATCCTGAAGAAAGGCAATCTGAGCTGTGAGAGAAATTGATAAGGGAACAAAGATTCAGAAAAGTTTGCAGTCTGTTTGCAGATTGGGATTTTACATTGAGTTATAATTATTTACAAATTTTCAACAGGATTTTCTCAAATTGGCATGCTTAAAATACTATAAGAAGCAATCAGGTCATAAATACTTCCAGGTAATGGAATTATTTAGAGAGGAGTGTCGTTCATGTAAACATCTCTCAACATTGTCTATTCCATAACATACAGTACAAAGCCACGTGTGTTTGTCAGAGTGGAACAGGTCTACAAAGGCAAAGGAGTGGGAGTTGTGTTGGTCACCTGGGTTCCGCATGGGGTTGTTCAGTTTGGCCAGGTACGGCACTAGTTCCGTCTGCAGCTCGCCAGGTGCGAGGCAGAAGCTTATGAAGAGTGACTGGGCGGCCTGGCAGTTCTCCCTGTACTGTGAGAACAAAGGCACCAAATCCTTATCGATCCTTACTATACGTCACATAATCCACGTAAAGACAAACTCACTTTGAGTGAGTGATGAGGCAAAAAAGCCAGCCTAGCCCCATCATGCACAGTTAACGCTTTAATGGCCTTTACCTTCTTGTTCACCAGAAGCCAGTGAGGTTTGTGCAGAGGTTTGAAGCCCACGGACGTCTGGCAATCTGCTTTAGCCCGAGCGGAGTTCGCATGGATGAGGCCTCTGGTGGCTACGGAGGAGCCGTACCCCAGCATGGTCGAACGAGACTGGGAAACAGGTGTGGGACAAAGTTCCTCGATTATCCCATTGCTATGACAACTACAGCTCAAGGCAAGTTTGTGCACACTGTACAACAAATAAATTACAACATACCTCACATCCGTAAACTAGACTGAATTTAGAGACTGAATTGAATTCAACTTTAAAAAAACATGTGTGATGAGTGTGATGAGAATTCTGCTCCAGTGCTCTTATCAGTCAAAAACATTTTGCCAGAGTCTCACAGACTTTCATCAATCTATAAATGACATTAGCTGAATGAGATGAGCTGAAGATGGACTCACACTCCACTCTGCTGTGAGGAAGTCGGCGTCAGACAGGTATTCGCTAGCACGAGCTACATCGTCCACATCCGAGAAGAAGTCCATGTAGTTCTGCTGGAGGTAAAGACTGAAGAACTCTCCGGACATGTGGGACCGCTCAACCACCAGCTAAGCGAGAGGGGAGAAAAAAAGGTCAGTGTTTGAATACTGCGCCATATCTTTGATGTAGAATCAAATTTGAAGGCTTTTCAAGCTGCTACCTCAGGGTCTATCAGCAATTTGTCCCTCTGGTGTTCTGATAAATGGTCAGGTAATCTGGGTGCTTCTGAAACATCAAAACTCTCGCCTGGAAAGCAATTTGACAATGAAAATGTAAATAAAAAGAAGTTGCAAACATCACTGCAGTGAATTGAAAACTCAAAAACATTTGTGAAAAGAGCCCCGTCACATCTTACGTTTGCAGTAGAGGATCTTCCCGAGGGCTCGGAAGAGAAAGAGGGAGGCATCTTTCCCGCCGATGGCCTGGCTCTCCTCCAGCGTGTCGGTGCTTTTAGAGGACCTGCTCTTCGCCTTGGGCTTTGACCCCGCCCTCCGAGGCGCAGCTGCCGACTTGCCCTTCTTCACAGCCCAGAGACTCTTTTCAAGTGAGTGGTCTGTACAATGATGAGAATGTTTGAGTACCTTCAGTGTTTCTGACAGGCACATTCACACATGATGACAACATTCAGCTTAGAATGAGAAGCCTGTCGCGTGCTTGGGCTTTGGTTTAAATTTGACAATGTCTTACAATCTTGAAGCAGTCTTGAAGTCTTCTACAGACTTTTTTGTAAACGATTACAACCAACAGACATCACTGTCTTTCACCTGTGAGAGAGGAGAACTGCAGACTGTTGATGGCACTGCGGATGTCTCCTGAGCTGCCCGAACACAAGAGCTCCAGGGCAGCTTTATCAGGAACCGAAATCCTGCCCCCGCCCTACACACACACACACACACACACACACACACACACACACACAGATTGAGGAGGTCTGTAGGCAGAACCAGAGGCTCAAAGAGCTGAGATAAAAATCATGTGTGAGAAGAAGTTGTGCGAAGTTTGAACCTTTCCTGCCTCCATGGTGGCGATGCGGCTGAGGACCTTCATCAGGCTTGTGGGGGCGATGGGGTTAAAACTGGGGCAGACAAGACAGCAACACAACTAAAGTAAGCATGCAGTAGATTATGCATGGGACTGACTGACTGAATAAATCAATACATGGATGGAGAGATCCTTTCCTTAATATTACAGAAAAAATATAAATTCTCGTAATGAGGTAGCAAAGACAAAATATTTTGTGTATTTGTGAGTGAGTGAGTGAGTGTGTGTGTGTGTGTGTGTGTGTGTGTGTGTGTGCGCACTTGTACAAGAGCCTCCTCTCCCAGCACCGGGGAAGGTCAGTCATAATAAGGCTGACTGCAGTGGGTGTCAATAAAAAGAAGTAGTCGCATTTTAGTGGTAGTGCGTCACTGTCTAATGCAGTGAAATGTTCAAATCCGAGTATAACCATGGATAGAAACATGCAGGCTGGTGCAGCTGAGAGAGCAGGTCACCTGATGTTGCTGACCGCCAGCTCGTCCTGCACCTCCTTTGGGAACAGGAGTCTTGAGCCTCGGTCTCCACTGAGACTGTCCGACACGATGAAAACCAGGGGACACCTGCCCGTCCTGACGTAACGCCTGTGGACAGCAACCGGAATCAGGTTCAAATCAAAGGTTCAAAAATGTGTATTTCCACGGCATTCAAGTACACACACACACATACACAAAAACATCCAATTTGAGGATCACAAAATCTGGACAGGACAAAACACATTCACATACACATGCACATACAAGCCTCACCTTAGAATATCATGCAAGCATGCCGGCTGCCTGTAGAATTGGTTTGGAAATTCCTGAAAAATAGAACAGAAAAGATCAATTTCACCACCCATGGCAAAAAGTAACAATACCTTTAGGAAAGCCCTAACATTGCTATTATGCATGACATTTATGCTATCACTTCCCCTGTCAAGATTGTCCATGGATTTCTACAGTACCTCCACTAGAATGATTTTCCTGTCACCCATCAGGCTGTCTCCACTCATCTGGAGACGGTTATACTTGTTGGCCCTGAGCAAGAACTCCTGAAAGGCCCCAGTCTGTGAGGTGCCTTGAAATCCATTAAACCTGGAATCTGATTAGAGACCAAGGAAGAAGACATCCTAGTTGTTGCAGATATTCTGAGTAAAAGTCACATACACGTAACATGCATATATA
Source organism: Sardinella fimbriata (assembly GCA_030264415.1). Lineage (NCBI taxonomy): Eukaryota > Metazoa > Chordata > Actinopteri > Clupeiformes > Clupeidae > Sardinella > Sardinella fimbriata. The sequence continues at coordinate 2,380,861 of JASCQX010000326.1, forward strand.
TCACATAACTGGAATATTATGGAAACGCTGCACTTCACATAATGTTCTGGACTTGAGGTCAGAGTTCCTAACCTCAGTGATCATCATACCTGGATCAAAGGTCTCTCTAAAGGAGTCATCTTTTCGGAACTCGGAAACCGTGGAAGGATTTGTCCATTCTTGGATCTGGAAGTTCTGCTCTTGGGCAAGAACACGCACTGTGGCTGTTTTCCCACATCCAGAAGGGCCGGTCAGAAGTAGAATGGTGCCACCCTATGGAAAGTAGTACAGATACACCCTGGTCATGACATCGTCTATGAAATGTTTTTATATCATTCACGGTCAGTGAAAACATGTAGCATGCAATGAAATGCTGGTAAAAATGACACACATTCCGCTAACGCATGACGAACCTTGTTAACGTTCTTTGAGTCTACATGAGTTTTGATCCAGTTTTCAACCTCCTCAATCTTCTTCTTGTGGACTGCCAATTCCACCTACAGTAAGCACAAGGAAATTCAAATTGAAAAGTAAAACCAATCAAAGGTATAGAACTAATGAACTAGAGACACTTCTGCTCATCAACATGTTCAAGATTTCTATGCTGAATGCTATACTTTGGACTTTCTGCAACTGAAACGGACCAGGTCAAAGCACTGAAAGGCAGTAATGTGTGTGGTCACCTGTGAACATGGCCTGTGTTTGTCCACCCACGGCTCATCCTGGTCAGCAGCCGATGGTTCTGCTGAGTGTGGTAGCAAATGAGACGCACTGGAGTCTGCCCTCCTCTTCTTTGGACGCTTGTTGCTCGTGTCGCTGCTAGAGAGCTGCCCCTTCCCCTTCCCCTCTCCAGTGCGCTGGCCTTTCTTCAGTGAGAAATCACCCAAACCTGAACTTAGACCACCAAATGATGGCTCCACCCAACTGTTCAACTGGGGAAAAGTGTGCAGAGAGTAAGTATGTTACAGAGCTGAAGAGCAGAAATCGCATCACTGATAAGTAATCAAAGGGCACATATATACAGTATGGGCCGACTTACTTTACCAGAGGATATCCCTCCTAGAGACAATTTTGACATTATCAGCCTCAATGCGTTCCATCCAAAATGCTCAACACAGAGGAACAGGACTTAACAACCAGCAAAGAAATGAAAACAGATTAGTTAACTATGTAAAACTAGTTACACTGGTTACATTTATTGGATCCCAGAAGGTTCCTGTGTCCGATTTGAAAACACTCAAACAGTTCATACGTCATATTTAATTTAAAGGGCTAGATGTAGGAAGTTTCTGTTGTTAAGAAATTGGGCAAACATTTATCATAAATGCTTCAATGTACACTAATAGTTATCATATAAGTTCCCGGTTTAATAAGATTCTTACTGGTTTGACAACCGCTATTGTATGATTAAAACATTTTTGGCTGGTTGCAACCTCCTGTAAACATTGCTAAATATTTGAATAAAACTATGTATTAAGTTACACGAAACAGGTTAACATGTGTTAGCAATTTACATTAAAGAATATGCAATGTTAAACTGGCTTCTCAATTTAAATAAGCCTAGATGTAGCAGTCTAGGGCTGAAGCTGATTAACGTTAACGTTAGTCTGCAAGCTAACTTAACATTAGCTAGCTAGCTAAATTCAAGTTAGCGAACAAGTAACTAACTCTGACAAAACCTAACGTTATACTTTCCCAACACATAATTAACTAGAAACCAGCTCATTAGGCCATGTGGTAATAAATGACGGTGGTAATCTTACCTTAATTTTTTACCAAATATGAAACAAAAACCACTAACGGTAGTTGAAAATCAACAACTCTGAAATTGGGAATACCCCTTTAAAACAACGTTCACTCGTTATTTTGTCGCACACGTATGACGTAGCAGAACATCCAGCACACTCCAGAGCACGTTTTTGTGATCTGTTGTGGATGAAGTTTGGCTTAATTTTTGGCAATTAGTATTATTAATCTTTGAAAGGGTCTGCATCTTGTTTTTAGACGTCGGTTATAGTAAACACCTGTTACACTGTTTGACAAGTGTGACATCTAGAATGAAAATCATGAAAAGACCAAATATTCTACTGACAGGTAAGGATAGCTTCGAATTAAACAAATAACCAGAGGAGTGGGGATAGTAACGTTAGTATGGTGTTGTTTGTGTACATAATGAAATGTAGCAAATGTACTGTATGTGTAAATCCGTGTCGCACTGTACTGCTAAAGTTTTCCCCGGCCATATAAACCAAGGCTATGAAATTACAGACAGTTGACGTTGCATAATTCAGATGCTTCATCTATGTTGTGCTAACTCCTCAGCTTCAAGTCGACCGTATTAAATCTCTCTCCTCTCCAAGTAAACCAGCCAATGTAGATTCAAATGATTTTGCTCAGTAAATGAAGGTTGCATTGACATTTGAACAAGAGGGAAAATGTCATCACAATGTAAAATCCATTGCTTGTTATTTAAAACAAAATAGATAAATAAATATATAGATAGAGATGTACTTAAATCTACTGACTGCTTGTTGTTTTATTTCTGTCTTAGGAACTCCTGGGGTTGGAAAGACTACTTTAGGCAAAGAGCTTGCTCAGAGAACAGGGCTAACATATATCAATGTTGGTGACCTGGCTCAGGAAGGTAATTAACATGCGTCAATGTACACTGCTCCTTTACATGGAGAGATAAAGTTGTACTTCAGTAATAAATGTTTCTATTTCTTTAGGACAACTGTTTGATGGATTTGATGATGAATACCAGTGTCCAGTGTTGGATGAGGACAGAGTACGTACCAAAAAATGACACTTGTTTGAAATTCTGTAATCTTAAAGGCGACACAGTATATTCATCTGTGTGTGTGTGTCTGTGTGTGTGGTGAGCTCAGGTGGTGGATGAGTTGGAGGATAAGATGGGAGATGGAGGTGTCATAGTGGATTACCATGGCTGTGACTTTTTCCCTGAGCGATGGTTCAACATTGTCTTTGTTCTTCGCACAGACAACACCAGTTTATATAATCGTCTGGAAAGCAGGTAGGCAGAAAATCTGTTCTGGTCAAGATTTGTCTGTACATAACCGTACATCCAAACTGGGGGTTTGCACTAGCTGATTGTATGTTACTGTGGACTATATTGTAGATTATATGTTACCTACCTGTTTTATCACTGTTGCACAATACAGCAGACAGGCACATAATGGTGTAGCCTGGGATCTAAACTCACTGGCCTATCAATCAAGACTGAAGTAAGAATGGCAACAAGTGGTTGTTCTCCCATTTCCAGGGACAATCTGCAGATAATTTGTACTTAAATTGAAGCAGTAAAGGCATTATCACTGCTTCTCAATGTCGAGGAAGCATCCTTAATGGCTGAGGATTATTTTGAGGATTCCACATCCTTGTACCTTGCCAAGCACTCCTCCAGTGTCAAGGATACTTAAAGGTTCTATCGAGTGCTCAGTCCTTCATTTGAAGGTTTTTCAAGGCTGCACTGATGGATGATCAGTGAGTGTTCTAAACAAACCTAAAAAGCGTATATGTCGAAAACAGCTACGCACCATTCAGATATTCACCAAAGTTAACATACAAATGAACTAGCTTTAGCCCGTCTTAATAACCCCAGGCTCTATCATGTGTAGCCGCCGCATTAGATGCAGTGTGAATAAATTTACTCTAATGCTATGTCCTAGACAAAGTGGAAAATATTCAATGAGACTTGAGAACTAGCAGCTTAAAGGACATTTTTGCTTCCAAAATTACTTCCATCACTCACTCACAGCCACTGAGTTGGAAGCACTATGGTATTCAACCATTGGAGGAAAGGGCAGGACCGTGGGTGGGACCATTTTCAAAATCTGACTGTTTTTGAGAATTCCATACCCCATCTTTAAATCTTTTACTAAAGCTCTTTAGAAGTGCAGCTAACACATATTTCATGTATACAATGATTCTAATCGCAGGTGTTTACTCATATCGGTGGAGGATACATTCCCATAGTGTAACCATAGATTGGTATGGTTATAAATATTGGTTAGAATCATTGGGAAACATTGGTTAGAAACACAAACAGTGAAATCATAAAGCAAGCTCCATGCCAGAAGCAGTTTGATTACTTGCTGGGTAGTTGGTGGAAATGGGATGCAGTGGCCCTGTTGCCAGACTCTACCCAAGTCTTGACTGATGTGGGTCTGGGTCCAAGTCTAATAATGCAGGATTTTACTTTGTTGAAATGGCATTATGAATGAGAGATCTGATTACTGCAGTGGGACTAAAATCTCAAAAGCTACAGAAAAAAATTCAATTGAAGTGCAATCAAATTTTTGTGTTCTTTGCTAGGGGATACACGGGAAAGAAACTTCAGGACAACGTCCAATGTGAGATCTTCCAGACCATCTACGAGGAGGCTATGGAGGCCTACAAGCCTGAGATTGTTCACCAGTTGCCTAGCAATGAGCCAGAGGACCTGGAGAGAAACCTGGATCAGATTTCACAGTGGATAGAACAATGGATGAAGGACAATAACTAAACCGATTCATGGTAGCTGCTGTTCGGACTCTTATTAGGCAGATGATTGTGAAATCACTTTCACACCTGGAGAGCTGCACCACTTCTCAATCCACACAGCTGTTCTGATGCATGGGTGCAGAGAGGCTATACCTGTTACAATGCACTTAATAGAGCTATCACAAGGTGTCTGAATGGCATATAGAAATTTGAGTGGAGAGAGTTTAGTGGCGTGTAGAAATTACAGATTTATTTTTTATAGTGTAAATGGCACCTTGCACATGTGGAAGGTTTGTGAGGGGTTTTTTGTATGAAACATGAACCATGGAGAATGTTTGGATTTACATTTTGCGTAAGACTCTTGAAATTCGGCACAAACATTCCAATTAATGTTGTAAGCTTGAAGGCAGTACATTTTACAAGACAAATAATCTGACGTGGCTGTCACAATCTTGTGTTTTCATGACCTACCATAGTTGGATTTTTATCTTGTATTCTTTACAGGAGTTTTCACTCAAGTTTATTTACTCAGGCCTTAGTTTGAAGAGGAGATGCACAGTGTCATAATGTAACAAAAAACATTGCCTATGAAGGCAGAACTCCAACACAAATGGTGACTATGCTCGCTGGTCCTGCCTTTGATATGAAAATCAAGATGTACAATAACAGTTGAATTTATGGTTGAAACTGTCATCAGTATCAAGCCTTTTGACACAAATAAAAACAATTCTTGACTAATTTCCTGTTGTAATGATACTTTTCCCTAACTTAAGGATTTTTGGTACAGGCAACGACTTTATAATTGCTTTTTGATTGCTTATAGTGAATATTACTACTTGGTGATGTGGTTATTAAGTTTGTCGTAGACTATCAACTTTATTCACATGATGGCCCTCATCGCGCGTCTATGTATTCATACTGGTCAGACAGGTTTAACAAATTGGCCTACGTCACCCAAAGGGATGGTCTCGTGGTAGAGACAACCCTCCGACGCTCCGTTTGTGGTGGTGGAAGGTAACAAAGGTGGATATATCAAACACAGGTGAGTACGTTTTATATGTAGCCTAATTAACTGCGAACATATAGTAGCCATTTTGAGGCCTATTCATAAACAGTAGAACACTTGCATACAAATGTAGCCTTAACAATTCGTCGAAATGAGTAATTCTCAGAATATATTCTTTGTTTATTCCAGAGATAGTCTGTCGTATACTTGTATTTGATTTCTTCTCGTGTTATAAAAACATAGTGCGCGGGGAAAGCAATACATTAGCAGAGATGAGATTTTAGGAGCTGTTGAAGGTTAGTGCCTTTTTCTAAACTCATAATTCTAGTCTGCAGGTGCCTTGTAGCCATCTAGTGGCTCGCAAATCGAGTTATCTCTTTCTGTTCCCCGTAAACTTTTTGTTTAGGCTTTCACTGATAAGACCTCTGGATAGGCTACAACTGCCATGCTATGAACGTTTTGTGTGGAGGGAGGCGATGAGCAGGTGTCAGGTCAGGAAATTTTGCAACAAGCCTGTGATAGGCTATCCGTAGAAAATGGTCATTATGCATTTTACAAAACGTTCTAAGGCTTATAAAATATCATAGATCATCTGGTGTGTTTAGCAGATTTGATTATGCTACTGTGAATTTAATCCTCTTTTAAAATATTTTCTGTAGGGTTTATGAAAGAAGGCTCACCATGTCGGCATGGAATGGGTCAAACGCCCACTTTGACCGGGTCAGAGATCCCCATTACGACCAGGTGCCCATCGGGTCACTTGCCAGGGAAACAGAGCTGGCACTGAGCGCAGACCCCCTGCCGCCTCCTCCGCTCCCTGCCTACCCACCGGTCGGCTCCGAGTTTTACCCGAGTGACACAGAGGACGGCCATGACGACGCCATGGACATCAAGCCTGTCCATCGCTTCATCCCAGACTCTGTGAAGAATTTTTTCCGGGGCTCATTCCGCTCAGCCTCCCAGAGCAAAAACACCACTTCCAATGGGGTGCCTTGCTCTCCTCCAAACTCACGCCCCCCTTCCCCAGGCGCCCCAGGGTCATACATTGACCCCTACGGCGGATCTGGAGGCAGCTATACCTCCCAGAAGGAACGTGAGGCCATGCTGCTGGGGGAGCTGCCGGAGTCGGTCTCTGGGGTGTCGGGTCGCTCGGCCATGACCTACAGCGAGCGTGTGGAGGAGTACCACCAGCGCTACGCCTACATGAAGTCCTGGGCCGGGCTGCTGCGCATCCTGGCTTGCGTGGAGCTGCTGCTCGGCGCGGCCGTGTTCGCCTGCGTCTGCGCGTACGTGCACAAGGACAACGAGTGGTTCAACATGTTCGGCTACTCCCAGCCTGGCATGGGGGTCGGGGGAATGGGGGGTGCCATGGGAGGCATGTACGGAAGCGGAAGCCAATACACGGGGCCTAAGACCCCCTTCGTGTTGGTGGTCACGGGCTTGTCCTGGGTGGTGACGGTCATCCTGCTGGTGCTGGGGATGACCATGTACTACCGCACCATCCTCCTGGACTCCAGCTGGTGGCCCATCACGGAGTGCATCATCAATTTCGCCCTGAGCATGCTCTACATGGCCGGCGGCATCATCTACGTGCGAGACACCACCCGCGGGGGCCTGTGCAACTACCACGTGTTCAACAACGGCCCAAACGCGGCCTTTTGCCGCACCGAAGCGGGCCAAACGGCAGCCGTGATTTTCCTCTTTGTGAACATGGTGGTGTATCTGGTGGGCTCGGGGGTGTGTCTGAAGCTGTGGCGGCACGAGGCAGCCAGGATGCGCCGTGAGGGAATGGCACACGAGGTGAGGGGGTCTGACAACGACCCACTGCATTTAAAACAGCAGCCCCTCCTTTCAAGGGGTTGTTGATACTGTATGTGAGCTGAATAATCACATTTCTCACCTCTGCTCTATGCTGCTGGAACACCATTTGTAGGCTATTGGCTGTAAATATCATGTTAAATTGGTGGTTCAAAACAGTGCTGTTTTCTATCAACCAGTGCCTTGGATAACATTATAATGCCCCTTTGTTTTTTTGCTTTGTATTTTACAGATGAAGACGACAGCCTCAGTGCCGTTTGGCCTGGTAATTCCTATTCTTGTTTTAGGCGCATTCAGCGATGTTAAGTGGTTTGTGTAATAAGTTAGTCTACTCACAGTTTATTTGCATGATCTGAGTAGTAGACTGATTGAATTGAAACAA
>JASCQX010000326.1:2534670-2545897 GCA_030264415.1 Sardinella fimbriata
CAGGTCATGCTGGACGTGCCCACACCATGGGGGCAGTGTGTGTGTGTGTGTGTGTGTGTGTGTGTGTGTGTGTGTGTATGTGTGGGGAGTGTGTGTGTGTTGCAGAGATGCTGCTGCTGCTGCACTCTCCTCTTTCTTGCTCTCTCTGCCTCATGGTGTCCTCTTGATCTCTTGCAAGGGCTCTTCACTCTCCCCCTGTGGACAGGAGTGGAACTTCCCCTTTACTTCCCAGTGATGTGCCACAACAAATAGCCTCTCCACTCGAGGGATCAAAAACAACAACAGCAGTACATAGTCATACAGTAGCGCGTCTGTCTTTCACACAATTGTGGGAATGCATGTATGTGTCCAGTATTTTTTTGTTTTGTTTTCAGTGGGTCAGGTTAGGTCAAGGACATCTTACCACAGTTTTCTTTCTGAAACAGACTCATTCAGGACCATTTTATGTAATATGTTGCTTAATGTCTTACTCTTACCAGAATTCAATATCAGTATTCATTATCCTTTGACCAATTTTTCTCTCTCTTCCGTATGGGTGCCTTTTGTTCCCAAATCATCCATAACAGTGTCAATGTTTGGAATCGACAGGAGACGTGTCTGCAAGAGTGATGTGTTGAGTGTTAGACACACTCTCTTCCCGGCAGACTGATGTCTGACGTCCTGATGCCTACTGGCCTGTCGTTAGGGTCTCAAATGACTGCCTGCTCAAATGTCATGAATATTTGAAAGCCTTGTGACATGTAGCTAATATAGCCGACGCGTGGCTATAATGCGATAATGCTATTTATAGGCCAGGTCGGGTGCATATTCAAGCATAGGGCGGGGAGGGGGGGGATCTGAGTGTTGATGTAGTGAAATAAAATACCGTAGACCCTTAACCCCCCCCCCTCCCCCTCCCCCCACTTTTGGTGACCTTGGCCCTCCTGGACTGAACTCCCGAAGAACTGCTGTTTCAGTCAGAAGTATTACATAAGGTTATTGTGTATGAGCTCGCGCTGTCACACAAAGCTTTGCTTTCGTTGTGCAGTGCTTTAAACAGGAGTGTGCTTTTTTTTCATGTGTAATTTAGACATAAGGGCACTTTTCCTTCTACTCTCCAGTGTACGCAATGCACTCTAGCGGTCCTCTGTCTGATTGCTAGCTGTGCCATCAGTCTTAGTCTGGTGGCCTTTCAAACGATATCTCACACAAGGTATGGAGAATGTAGCATGTAGTGCAACTAATCAGAAATGTTGTAATACCAGCTCGTAGGACATTGCCTTGATTGCGTTTTGTAGAACCACTGACCTTTGGATATTTCTCTTCTAAACCTAGAGTGCTGCTTGCTTTGCGTTTTATTTGTAGAGATTTGCTAACATCCAACTGTTCACCCCAGACTAAAAGAAGGGTTTAATTTGAGCTGTCTACTCTAAAAAAATGGCTGTAGGTGGTTTCAGTAATAGTTGTTAAGTGAGCTTTCCTCTCTGATGTGGTGCTTGTCTGATGTGTCCATCTACTGTACTACACAGGGGGGAGATTAAGATCATTGCCAGTAATGGAGGTAATCTACGGCCTCCATCTGCACTGAATCAGCATTTCCCACTGTTGCGTTGGCCCAGCGTGATGGGGAAGGTAGCATGACCTCATTGTTCAAAGCCAAGCCTCCCCTCCTATCTCATCTGAACCAGCAATTTGTGGTCACCAAATCAATTATATTTTTACATGTCGGAATCATAATAGGCCAAAAAAAAAAAAACTTAATCATGGACTCCATGGACTGCCTTCTTTTTTTACACAACATGGCTTTGTGTTGATAATGACATTGCTCACCATAGACTGTATATGGTCCTCCACACTTGTTTCTCTCAAATACTCTGACTATGAATATTCAGTGCAGGGGTAAAGCTGTTTCTTGCCATGTCCCACAAAAAAATAAGTCGTGGCGTGTATTGACTTGTAAATATAATTGACTGCATGACATGTTTTACACAAAAGGGCTGTGGAGCTTTGGTATTCTGTAACAATTATTGTTATTATTATTTTTTTTTTAAATATTTGTGTGTGTGTGCTGTTTAGTACATGTTTTGCTATTTGCTTTGACACCATTTCTCAAGCAGACATGTTGTGCCTTAACTCAGCCCTGATCTTAACATTTCTCAACTTAAACAGCTTTCCTCATCACTTACCCAGCGAGATTAACAGGGAAATAACCCTGTGGATGACTGGCTGCATGTCATTGATGGGCAACTGTGATGAGGTTGCTGCCATTTCTAACTGGACCATCATTTTTTTTCTATATATTTTTTTTTTTTGTATTTTGTTTTGGTGTGTTGTGTTCTTACTGTTTATGTACATGTTGATGATGTTACACTGTACCTTAGTTTATAATATAGAGATGTTTCATGTCTGTGATCAAGGTGAACTGCCAAACTGTATCACTGTATGACAATTTCCTGGAGCATTTTTACAGTATTACATTTTAACGTAACTGCATTCAGAATAACCAGTTTTATGATTAAATTAACTTTGAACCTTTGATGTGAACTGTACACTATTTTGTATCCTCTGCTGATAATTCATTTAAAATAGGTCAAGTGTTAAAGTGCCACAGGCATGACTTAAGAAGTACTGGTACTTGTGCCAACACATAACAGCAAAACTTAAAAAAATAAATACATCTCAAAAAGATTCTGGAAATTATCAGTGTTTTCTTGTTGCATTTTTATATTAAGACATTCTAGCTAGTGTGATGATGTCTTGTTGCACCTGTTAGGGAGTAGGCTTGCTCATTGGTTAAGTGACTTATGATTGCTGGAAATTGCAGTAACTAAATGACTTATGATTGCTTTGACATTTCTAAGTCAATGCTTAGAAATATCCAAGTAACCAAACATTTGAAATACTTAAAATTAACCAAAATTTGTACTTTAAAAAAACCCCAAACATTTGCATTTAAAATAACTAGGACTAATGTTTTAGTGACAAATTTTGGGGACAAAGTGGGTTTTCCTGTATTTCACTGAGGACAGACCAATAAAACTGGGGTCTGTCCCCAGAAATTGGGGTCGTCTAGTCAACCTACTGTACTTAAAGGTGAAATTGACATCAAATATGAGAAATAATTTGCGTGGGAATAGAGGGCCCTAGGCCACCAACTTTCTCTTGCCTAGGTTTTTGCAACCCATATCCTCAGGCTCAGGGAGTGAAAAGACATATCCAACTGATCTGAGTGTATAACATTACAGTGTCTGTTTATCTGATCCATATGTTTCAGAATGGTCCACTTCACATGATAAAACTGTCAAATTTATGTGCACAGATGGCAAGATGTCACATAGCCTGTAAAACAAAATGAATTTTAGATAGGTATTTTAATAGCTAAATAAATAAATAATATCACACAGACTGAGTTGCATTGCTCTAGTAAAAATGTGTTTGTCTTCAGTGTTGAACATTGGTGAACTCTCGCGATATCTAATAACATTTTCTTTTTTGTCACGTGATCCCCCCCTCCCGTTATTTCCTGCAGCAACATTTGATGCTTGACTCCGTTGCAGTTTGTGTGGCTACACGGCACCAAGCGCAAGTGCACGTTACTCGTACTATATCGCAATATTTTAACAACCATTTTATGCATGTTTTGCCATTTCCCCCGGTACTGACTATACTGAAGTAACTCTGTATTTTACATGAGCTGTTTTCATCTGTAGTCGAGTCTAAATTAAGATTTTGATATTTTATTACTGAACGTTTGGAGCTATCGAAGGCAGCTCAGACTCAACAATGGCGACAGCTGCGGTATCTGGCCCTACAGGCGGCGGCCCCAACCCCGGATCCGGGGCTGAGTTGGTCCGTGGGCAGGCCTTCGATGTCGGACCCCGCTACAGTAATTTGTCTTACATTGGAGAGGGGGCCTATGGAATGGTCTGGTAAGTACCATGTAGTGTTTGTTTGTTTGTTTCGCTCGAGGTTGACCAATATTGGAACGATGACTAACTTGACTAACTTGTGCTGTATGTTAAGCTAGTGTAGAGACAACGTTTGTATCACTCGCGTCCTGCCTAGCAATGAACCCCTTGAAAATTGAACCATTACATTACGTTAGCGTCTGTTTACTCCGTTCCCTGTCCACCTTCCCAGCGGGCAGTAAAATGGCTAGATGGAGATGTAAGTGCTTGTGATGTGTCCTTCCTGCCAATTCAGGGGTGGAGTGTGAATGAGCACAAAGTTCCTTGCTCATAGTGGACGGATATGTCTCAATTCTGGCTTGGTGGATGGCAACTGGGTTTGGATTTTATGCACGTTAACGTTAGCCGTTGAAACACTGCGCATGATGTTTATAATCCGTGTTATTATTATCAATTAAATCAGTACCAAGGTTGTAGATTCAGGCAAGCTCCATTTGTTAATGATCTTGACCAATCGCTTCCATAACAAGGCAGTTCAAGCAGATGTGTGACTCCTCATGCCCAGCCACTGTGCCAGCAACAAGTTGTTCTTCATAGTGAATTCTTGAATGCATAATACCGAAATCCGTCCTCCTAGTCCTAGCTCAGATTTTACCACTGCTGGAGCCTGGTTTGCCATCACTGACGTCGTGAACACTCGGCATGCCACTTTAGATTTTAATCTTTAGCTGCGCTTATGGGTGGATTATGATATGAAGACAGTTTTCCATAAGTGAGGCAGTTACTTTCATAGATTCGTGTCTTGACGTGTACAACCAATAAGCTGAACTTAATTTGTGTATTTGCTGTTGTGTTATGACATAACGTAGAAGTCGTTGTAAATAAAGAAGAGTGCTCCGATAATAAGGCAACCATGTAAGAGCAACAGGATGTCAGCAAGTCCTGTTGTAGCCTGTGCTGCACCGGGCTGCACGGGAGGCGTGGGTGCTGATTTGAAAGCTGAACAGGATGCTTTGAGATGGGCGACAATGCTCATTTATACCTCCAGAAATAAGGCTATGTAGTGCAACGCCATGTTGATTTAGTGTAAGTTATCGCCTATGTATAGGCTATGTAGGCTCACGGTGTTTTAACAAAAACCATTTCACATACTCAAGGTCACCTGTCATAACGCACTCTTACAAATAAGTGCAGGATGCTTAGATGTGAACTTTCTTCGACAGGCATAGCCGAAAGAGTGGAACTTGTATAGCCTACGGAAAACGAACCTTCGAATCGAGTCATCAGGTTGGAAACATCAGCCAACGATGGGATGTTTTAAATTAGTATCATTACTTGGAGTGTGTTCGGAAACATTTTGAGGCAGGCCAGTTTGCAAGCATTTGGATCATCATGACGATTCTGAATTAAGTATGGAATTAATTTATTTTCGAAATTCATTTATTTTCCATACCGAATATGGCTTAAGACTGCTTGTTAAAGTAGGCTATTATGTGGGAGGCACATACACGGTCATACCGTTAACTGAGGGGCTCCGATGTGAAAGTTAGAGTGGGTGGTGGTAAATATATAGATCAGAAGAGAATAATGCTGAGCTTTGCAACACTGTTGCAGTGTTTGGCATTTATTTGTGAAAGACTTCCACACATTGGACAGTCACATTTCCAATGATGACAACATATGTAATGATCCATAAGGATAAATTAAAACTTTGCATGACTTCATTCTCAAACATAAAATGGAACATTTTTAAGGCATGTATGTGTTGACCCTACAAATCAGATGCATGCTCCTTCAGTTAATTTCCCATCCTTCTTACACCCTGCAAAGCCACATTTCTGTCAGTGCCTGGTCTGAGTACCCTGTTCAAGAATATGCTGGAAAAAAAATAAGCCTCACGTGGATGTTCAGACAAGTGGAACGTGTAGCGGCACTCTGAACAATAGGTGAAGTTACACAGCACATGTATGCCGCTCACAACCTCTTTGACTAGTAAGGACTTGATGGTGTAGGCTCTGGGATGAATGCATTTGAAGGATCAGTGGTTATCAGAAAGAAATGACAAATCTCCATTAGAGCAGTAGATTGAATTAGCACAAAGTGCAATCACTATATGCATGTCTTCAATCCCAAGGGGGGTATTAGCAGGAAGTGAAAGTGTTTTTTTTTTCCCCCTTCTCTCTCTCTCTCTCTCTCTCTCTCTCTCTCTCTCGGATTGTTTTTCTTGTGTAGCAGCGCCACGGCTGTTGGCTAACATCAGAATTTTCCAGGCCTCCTCTCACCCTGGAAACATGGGGCCCGGCTAATCACAGAAATTGCTTTACCTTGTGTACAGCCAGGGCTCACCCCAGGAGAAACAGAAAGTTTGAATGGGAGCCATTGGGCAAATGCTGAATTTTCTACCCGGTTGATGCGGCCTGGTTGTTTTTTGGGGGGCGATTTGGTAACCGCTTTGCTATTAGTCCCTACAGTTCTCTTCATAACTCAGTCTGTCCAGAGAGGCCACAATCAACATCATCTGTCCCTTGCCACAAAGCTTATAAGATTGAAGCCATAAGCTTCAGGGGATGAAAGAGCGATATGGGATTTTGCACTGATAAGAGAGAGATGGAGATGGAGAGGTAGAGACAGAGAGAGGGAGGGAAAAAGAAAAAGAGACCAGCATGAAACAACAAAATTTAGCATGTCTGTGGTCACTGGATTTTTCCTCCTGGGTTTTGTGTCTCAGGCCAATGACTCAACAAAGCTTGTAGACTGTGTGTATTGTACTTAGTAAACGGCTGCTTTGTCTTTTTCGCAGTCCCCCACTGCTGTCCTTGTTACCATCAGATACAGGACGCCTAAACACCTGACTTGCCGAGCAGTGGATGCATTGGCCTTAAAGATCCTACTTTGATATCCTTTGGCCAGGATACATGTATCCCGAAGATCAAGCGGCATCCTCGAAAGCCCTGTTCTTCGTATTGGTTTTCATGCACCCCAGCACTTTTAAGGCTGAATTTCACAGTGATGTTGAACATTGCGGAGTTAGCACCTCCCTGTGCAGTTACTCATCCGGTTGTGATAAAGTGGTTGGTTGCTCTCTCTCTCTTTCTTTCTCTCTCTCTCTCTCTCTCTCTCTCTCTCTGGCGGTCTCTTAGGGTTGGTCATGTCTGGGCCAGCACTCAGTTATTTTTGTGTTGGAATATCTCGAGTGTAAAAGCTGTTTGTGTGGGAAAGTTGTTCATCTTGCCCATTTTCTCACGCACATTTAGAAATGGACTGATATCATGGTCAGTTGTCATGGAGAAGTTGGGGTTTAGATGGGTTAAAGTTTGGCTACCTGTCAATCCAACTCAGATTATCTGCAGGGTTGGCTCCTAATCTAGGATTATTCTGCAATCAAAAGATGGTGGATTGCCTGAGAGTCAACATTGCACCAGAAAGGGTGCTGGTTTGGGTCATCTTGCACTACTCAAAGCAGAATGTCCTTATCAGCACAATCACTAGGCCTAGTTCACTAGGATAAGGGGAGAGCGTGTTGAGCTTTGCGAAACAATGGCCGCCTTGTTAATGTTGCGTCCAGTAGCCCAGGCTATGTTTTATCTTACCTTCCCTCCTACATGCCTGATACCGACTGCAGTGTCGGTGGAGAAACAGTTTATGAATTGTAAAATGTCCTCTTTTTATCTCTAAATTGTATTTTTAATTAAGATAGTGGCTACTATTTAGAATTTCTTTCCATAATCATAATTCACCAGAGAAAAAAAAGCTATCCAAAATGACCCCATAAAAATGTGTGTATTGAACATGGAACAGATTATTTGAGCCATCTTGACAAATTGGCTCATACAGTATGTGGTTGGGTAGAAAACCAATTCCTGCCTTTATGTAGACATACAGACGCTTTGACTGGTGGAGGTGACGCAGCTTTGCCTATCTGATGTTTGTGATACAAAGATATGGCCGTGCACTGCTTTTGTTAACCAAATTATTTAGTCTGCAAACACACCACTGTTCTGTTAACCTTGCATGCCGTCGTGCTTATGCTTAGGTTTTCGTCATTTGTTTATTCAGCACCATTTGTTTATTTATTTAAGTTTATTATTATTATTGGTAAATTACACCTACCTTACTTTTTGAGGGCGGTCTTTATCTTAGGCGAATGAATGTTGGTGACTTTTATGAACAAGGTTCCCTCACGAACACAAGCTGAGTCACTTTGAAGTGGCCCACATCAAATGGCAGACGGCAGCAAAGGCTTTCAAGGCTGCTGGTGGTGACCCGACAGGAAACATTTGAGAGTGCAGCCCGATTCAGACGGGGTGAAGGCCAATTCACTGACGCAGTCAGCACCCCCCCCCCCACCCCCCCCCACCCCCGTGCTGTTTTTTTTTTTTTTTTTTTTCCTGGTGACCAGGCTGATGTCATGGCAATTTTGGCACAGTGTGTGAGGACGGACACGCTTTGGCTCTGCCCGAGAGTAGATGGGCCAAAGATGAGAGCACCTACATCCCTCACAAGGGTAGAGAAGTGCCACACACTCCGAGTACATGATTTGAGGATCTTCATTTGTGTTAACGTTTCAGCCTTCCTGGCCTTCCTCGGATCACGTGAGCCAGGAAGGCCGAAACGTTATCACAAATAAAGATCCTCAAATGATTTACTCGAAGTGTACGGCACCTCTCTAACCTACTGACCGAAACTTTAGGCGGCCAGCACCTCGCAATCTGGTCTCACAAGCTTACAGCCCTCACTAAACCTGCCTTTAGGAGACTCTGCTTTATAAACTCGGGCAACGTCAGCCACGAATCTCCACAGAGGAACACGGGTGTGACCAAGGTTCAAGGTTTTTTTCTTATTGTCTTTTAAAGCACCTGCAGCAAATGCACAGCAAAACGAAAACGTGGTTCTCACAGACCCTGGTGCCGTACTGCATATGAACGCACAGCACAACAACATCAACACACCACTGACACGAAAACAGAGACATTTTCACATCAGCATTTGATGCCATCAATGTAATGACTTGTTCTGAGATGAGTTCACTCCTGGACACTTAGGCCATAGTAACCTCATGTTGTAGAATAATGCATTTTATCAAATGGCCCGTTTATAATGCTGTAGAATGCTCCAAATTCAGATGTCATACGTTGTCAGCTATGTGTCATCTCCCTGCATCACTCCGTC
This sequence comes from Sardinella fimbriata, assembly GCA_030264415.1. Classification (NCBI taxonomy): domain Eukaryota; kingdom Metazoa; phylum Chordata; class Actinopteri; order Clupeiformes; family Clupeidae; genus Sardinella; species Sardinella fimbriata. The sequence goes on from JASCQX010000326.1 coordinate 2,543,727, forward strand.
GGGGCTCGTTCCACGATAATGACCATTGCACAGAATGTTATCCCTCACATGTTTACTCATTGCTAGTAGTTTCTAAAGGCCGTATATGGAATGATGGGTAAAGGGTACCATCACCACCACCACCATCACCACCACCACCACCAACGCGACACCATTGGTTAACAGCTTCTGGTTCTGGTTCGCTATCAGCGATCACCATCACCATCAGCATGAGCACTTCTCTCTCACAGGCATGCATGCATGCATGGCAGTCTGGAGCACTGCACTCCTGCAGGGTCTACGCCGCTGCTCTGCCAAACTCTGCCACAATGCCAGTCGCCAAGGCAACCTCTCCAAGGGCTGACGTCAACGGCCCCACACTCAAATCAGTCTGGCTCTGATGGGTAGGAAGAGGTCTGAGGGGTTTGTGTGTGTGTGTGTGTGTGTGTGTGCGCATGTGTGTGTGTATATTTGGAGTACTGCCAACAACATTGTAGCAGGTTATATGTTTTGGTTGTTGGGTTTAAATGGGTTTTAAACCTGCGAAGTATGCAGTTAGCTTATCAGAAGCACATGGATCATTGACTTGTTTTGGTGTGTGTGTGTGTGTGTGTGTGTGTGTGTGTGTGTGTGTGTGTGTGTATTAATGTATTTTAATGTTCTTTTGCTGTGGCAGTTGGCAGAGTCGCAGAGTTGTCTTGGTTGGTAGAGGCTTTCACCAGTACAGTTTTTGCCGCTTCATTTCCATTCTTGTGAATCGTGATTGAGGCCACGGTCTCCAGAGTGCAGGTATTGTCGCAGAGAGACGGGCGTCACAACGTAATCATATTATTCACCAGGAAATGGCCAACTGATGTCCTGATACTATGGCAATCTGTGCCTCTCTTCCACGCTGAGTCATCTCCCTCCATTATCTGCTCTCTCTCTCTCTCTCTCTCTCTCTCTCTCTCTCTCTCTCTCTCTCTCTCTGAAAACAAATCAGCAGTGTCCGTTTCTACCATGCTGTTGGCAGAGCCAGGCACATTGCCATCCTCTCCTCTCCTCTCCTCCCCTCCTCCTCTCTTCTTTATCCCAAATGATTGGCGCTCGCTCCATGTTTGCTCGAAGCCTTTAGTGCCTACTGTAGTAAAGATGTTTAACCGTCCCCAGCCTGTCGTCCCCAACCTAACCCAACGGTTGTTGCTTAGTTTGAGCAGGGTACAGAAGGTTGGCAGGCTGTTGTCACCCTCTCCTCCATGATGTGTTAGTTGTCGTAGGGTGGTCACACATGTCTCTTCCTCACGCTCCCACCGTCTCCAGCCTGTCTCTGATTTGGTCCAGCTAGCCTCACACCTGGTTTTGAAAGCGGAAACAAAGGCCTTGGAGAGAATAAAAATTGCAATTCTGCCTTTTTTTTTTTTTAAATAGTTTTTTTTTTTTTTTTTTTGTGCTTGTGCTGCCTCAAGGGTATCAGAGATTGTCAGCTCGCTCGCTCGCTCTGTAGAAGCTCAAGCATGGCAGTGCTAGCGCCTTCCTCTACTCACTTGGCCAGGTCGTCATAGCAACAGCCTGTTGCATAACCAGCCTTGCTTGCCGCAATATATGTAAAGTCTTGTAGTCCGTCTCCGTGGAAACAATCTCTCTCTCTCTCTCTCTCTCTCTCTCTCTCTCTCTCTCTCTCTCTCTCTCTCTGTCTCTCTTGTGCATGCTCTTTTACAGACACACACACAGGCATGAGGCAATACTCTCTAGCTCTTTTATACAGACAAATACACACACACACACTTATACTCTCTCTTTCTCTTTAATACTCTTAAATAGACACACAAACACACACACACACACACACACACACACACACATTTTCTTCAACACACTCTCTCTCACTCTCTCTCTCTCACACACACACACACACACACACATATGAACACACTGCCTCATTAGTGTAATTCACTCTGATGTTCTGATATGAGGTCAGCTGTGCTCGTTAGCACTGAGTGGAAATGTACTCTTTAAAGTTTCATGTTTGATCTTTCACATATTTGCATGTGTGTGCCTATGTGTGCAGGCATTTTAAGGGTCTGCTCAGAGTGTGTATGTGCTTTGCAATGCTCTGTGAGTGTGTGTGTGTGTGTGTGTGTGTGTGTGTGTGTGTGTGTGTGTGTGTGTTGTAATTACTCTCTATATGCTGTGTGTGGTGTGTGTGAGATGAT
>JASCQX010000326.1:2556511-2566731 GCA_030264415.1 Sardinella fimbriata
CACACACACACACACACACACACACAGACACAGCCACACACACAAACGCACACACAAACTTGACCTAAAAGCTGATGCATCTACAAGTACGAGTCGGAACAACGTTTAAGCCACGTCCTGCCTGCCCTTCTGGGCACGGGTGAGTGACGAGTTCTGCTGTAGTTGCGATTGGCTGTGTGTGGCAGCCCATTGTGTGGCACTCACTCTTGAGGTCTCACTCACTGGCTCGATCCTCGCAGTAATCATGTGTGCAGTGAGATGTGCTCACCCGTGTTCAATATCTAGTTTCATGTTCCTCAGTTGTACCTGGTGGCCCTTGAGGGGTGACGGTGGAAATGCCGTGTGTAGACCCTCTGCCAGGGGCACAGTTTTATTCTTTGTTTTTTTTTTTCTGAAACACTGCAAAACCCTGTAAAATAGCTTCTGCTGACATCTATGTGCAACCTGTCTCTTTTTTGTGCCTTTTATTCGTCATGAATAACAAGATTTATTGTGCAGCTTTTTTTTCTGGTTAAAGTTATGTTTTTTTTTTTTATTATTATTGTTTTGAGGATTAGTTGTGATTTTTTTTTTTCCAAGTATATTCTTTAAAGGTATATATTTAAAGTAAAAACAAAACAACAAACAAAAATAATGACTCTTAATCCTCATTAATATTTTCATTTTAAATCCTGTTGCCAGCGAATTGTGATTGTGATTCTGTTTAAAACAGTGAGGACTTTTACTTCGGCTTCCCCCCTCCCCCTCTAGACCTGCTTTCTGGTTTGGATGTTTTGTGCACATTTTTTTTTTACTGTAAAATGAATGTCATGTTTCTATTGAATATTAATCTTGTTCAAAAGTTGTTTCCGTATATTAAATTACTCTTATGTAAGTATGTGCTGATCAGCGGATCTTTTATTGTAAGTTTTTACTTACAGACTGAGTCCCTTTTGAATTTGTGTCTGGATGTGCATTTGGGATTTTTTTTTTTTGTGTGCGTGTGTGTGTGTAAGCACTGGGGGTGGGGTTGTTTTCAAAGTGATTAAAAATATTAAGACATAATAGATTAATTGAAGTGCTGTATATCACGTGAAGGAATTCCCTTACAGAAGATGCCTCTGCTTCTGAAGATTTGCCATATTGAATTACAAATATTGATTTATTTTGCAACTCTGTCAAATCATGTAACCTAGTAACGGCAGAATAAAAAAAAACACTATCATGTATTTGTCTGTGGTCTCTCAGCTGACGCCAGATGTTCCCAGTCTCAAATGCTCACTGCACTAAGTGTCTAAATGCACAGGCTTTCAAAGCACTTGGTTGGCAAGGCAACAGCGGAACCTTTGTCTTTCAGGCTGCCGGTTGGTTGAATGGGATAGTGGGAACGAAAACAGACGAAAAGGACAGCTATGTTTCAAGAAAGGAAAATGGCACTTTCCCCAACCAATTTCACTGTTTGGTCTCTGTGGCTGGCTACTATATAGCCTAGACCTGTGGCTTGAGAAGCATTTGGTGTTTTGACAATGGATATAAATTCAGTTTCCATTTTATTTACACATCACCTTTCACAATAGTGCTTTACAGCCAGAAGCAACAGGGACAAGGAAAAACTCCCTTAAATGTAAGTTAGTCTACAGGAGGAACCCTGGAGTGGATCTATGACGCAGGGGGCTAACCCCTCATCAGTATGTTAAGGGGTCATGAAGGGCCTCCAGCGGGGGTGTGGGCATTGGCACACATACAAGCCTATTGTTCAGCTTGTCACATTCAACTGCTACCACACATCTGATCAGGTGTAAAACTGAGATAGCAAAAATAAAGTGTTGAGGTCATTGCTCCTCCATGGTTACAAGCTAATGAATACTTACACTGTGTGTGTGTGTGTGTGTGTGTGTGTGTCACAAGGTCCCCATCTAAAAGGAACAGAGGCAGAGCGCAGCTCTAAAGGTGTATTACAAGTCCAGTGTGTATGCAATTCCAGTGGTAGGACTACAATGATTTACAAAGTGTTTTTGTTTACACAAACTGACTCATTACAGACATTTTAAAGAAAACCTAGATATTGCAATTATTAAGAGAATGTATTGAGGACGGTCTTAAATGCAGCCAAATTACCATAAGCAAGATGAGAAACTTGGGCTTTACCTACATTTGATAAGAGAAATAAAAGAAATAAATAGAGAAAGAGAAATTAAGAGAAATAAATAGATCTCGTAGATCTACTGTGGGTCTGCATCTGTTTTGACTAATAAATATGGTTGAGGGTCAGCCACACTGTTTTGTGTGAAAAAATGACCAGATGTGCTGTAAATGATGTCATGTACATACATCCCACAAATATGAAAAGGACTATTCAATGTGGAAAGATCATAACATCCACATTCAATTATCCAGAATGTATTTCTTCATCACTTAAACACATACAGAATTGTATGGGCAGTATATATTAATCAACTTGAATAGCAATTTCACAGGTTTCCATCAATGTTTGTGTTTGTAATATTTTGACAGATGCATCAACCTATAAAGGGAAATACAAGGTTGATGCTTCTGTCAAAAATATGAGCTGATGGAATAGGCCTTTTAAATATCTCATTCCAATAAAAAAAATCAAAAATCTTATTTATATTGAAAGGTGCCAAATCATACCGTTTGAAGTTGTGTGAATCTGTATAGCCGTCCATCCATAATCTAATCAGTGGGTCAGTGGCGGAGCGACAGGTCCGGGGTAAAGGACGACATCCTCTTATATCATCCACAGGTCAAACCTTATTTGTCCCAAATGTATGAAATAATTATTAGGCCATATTTGCTTAAAGGTGCACTATGAGATCCTGAATGTTACTTCTGTTGATGTTCCACATAAACAAACAAAATGCTACTCTCAAATTCATGCTACTAAATAAACTTTCACACTGCCCCTGTGTCATCTCTAGAGACCAGACTTTTTCACAATGTATTCAGGAGGCCCTAAAAACCAGGCAAGATCACATAGTGCACCTTGAACATGCCAAAACATAATTCATAATATAATTCAAAATCTCTTTTAGAATCCCAGTCTGTCAGTGCCAGGATGCCCAAGAGAACATTCAAGTCTAGATGTTGGTAGATTTTTGTTTACTTAACAGGGCAGAAGAGACAAAACACCAGACTGTTAAGGCTGTCTTTTGCATCCTCATGGTTTGTGTGGTTAGATTTTCTTTAGTTGCCTTGTTGTCTTTGTTAGGTAGTACGTCTCCATATCCAGCAGGTGGCGACAAAGGAAAGTGACTGACAGATACACGGCACTGGTGACTGATGCCGCATGACCTTGCTACATGAAGTCGCAGAGGCCCAATGTGAATGTAAGCCGAAAAGCCTGTAATGAAATAGGCTAATTAAACTAGCCTGAGTTAAATGAAACACACCAAGTAAAAACGCAAATGTTTAAGCTGGCGAAAGTGTGTGGCCTACTTCCAACTGCTCATAGAAATAGCAAGATGCTTTAGCAGACCAAAATGAACACTGAATGCGTTGCAGACCATCATGAGATTAATTGTGAAGACTGTAGAGGACTGGTGCCGAGAATGAGAGAGCCTAATAGTTTGCATTGTGAGGTTTCAATGAAATAGTGCGAAGTCGTGTTCACGTTATACAGAGTGATGCCTGTTTTGCCTTTTATTTACGGCGCGTGCACGTGAGAATTGGCACGTGTTACTGACGTGACCGCGCAAAACCAAAAACAAGCGACGTCGGTTGTGCGCATGGTCATGCATCGAGCAAATGCAAGTGATTGGCCGTTAGATATTCAGGCTTTGCTTTAGCAAGATTGGTTGGTTGAAGACAGCCCATTTTTAATTGGTCTCTGTTCTGTAGAGGGAAATGTCGTCAATATCTGCTTATTTTTTCTTACTGCGTTCGATGATGTTTGTGCCACACCAGTGTCAAAACAAAAGGTTTCTTATGCAGAGAGTGTAATTCTGACAACGTTGCGGCATCAGCGGTCAACTTTAGCCTATTCACTAAATAGAATTGTCTTACCAATGAGTCTGTCAAGTTTGTTTGCCTGTAGGAGCGAGGTAGTTATCCTAATAATTTTATTTTAAGTAGGTTGATGGTTTGCAATTAAATATTTGCTACCTCATTGAGCCTTTATGCCGCCTATACCAACTATGACATGTTGTTTGAAGGGAACCAAGAAGTTTTGTTCTCTATAGGTTGCAAAGGGGAAGATGAATTGAGTTAAGCGTTATTTCTTCTCTCAGTATTTGCTGACCCTTCTTGGAATTACTGGAGTAATTGTCTCATTGCGCAGTCTGATAATACAAGTAAACGGAAAATCTAATTCTGAATGTAGCCTCGGCGAGCGCTCAGCTAACAAGCTACTCCCTCACCATCGCCGTTGAAACCCTGAAGAGACAACCATCTCATTCAATAAAGCGAAATCAATTCAGAAGAATGAATATAGCACAGAGAAGCATCTCTCAAGAATCGTCGTAGGCTGCCACATTCGTGGTGGACATACTGCTTGTGAATGAAAGAAAATAACACCGTGGAGAAGATATTTTCTCCACTTCCACCCGAAAGGTGAGGTTTTCTTTCTAATTTATTACACGAATAATTTGACTACATATTAGGTGCCAGACCGACTGCATGGTTAGCAATACCAAATTGAGACTGCGTCTCGTGGCCCCATATTTAACTGAGATGATGTTTTAACACTGCTATAAACGCAGTAAAGAGGATGCCTTTTATCTGCAAGTATTCTAAAGGTCACATTGACATGTTTGTGAACGGCATGCCTGTAGATGTAGTTGGTAGGATGGGCTCAAACGGGCTCAAACAGTCGTCTTGTTATTTTAAAAATCGACGTTTAAGTGATTATGTCCGTGGAGCCCCCCTAAATGGATAGGACACCGCCTTGTGAGATTCAAATGCATCATAGGTTATTAGCTAAGACGGTTGCAAAATGAAAACATATGACATCATCAGGCTCCTTGCCATGGCGAGACACGCTTCCTCCACTGAACCAAACCACTTATTGCCACCCTTAATTCACAAACATGGTTAACCCTAAACAAAACTGCGTAATAAGAGACTGTAGCCTACATGTTTGGCACTGATGATGTCAATGCACGTTGTCGATAATCTAATTTAGGGTCCAACACAACGATTCTCTACAATGGAGTCTTCTGAGAAAAAAAAAATCTGCAGAATGGCTTACGTGACCGCTGTTTATTTTAGGAACCCAACTCATAATTTATAAGGCATAGCAGATGACGCATAAACCGAGGAAGCTGCAAGGCGCTTAAATGCTTTTGTTTTAGAAGTCAAAAGTAGGCCTATTCAGTGTTCTTGAAGCATTATTGATAATACCCAGGTTGCCACTCACATCATACTGTATTCAATAAGACTGTATTAGCAAGTTGTAGGATATTCGACTATTCACCTAAAGAAAACAGTGATCAGCTGTTGATTGACATTTGGGATCCTGCACTTTTTTGCATCATCAGAGTAAGGAATGTTACAACAGTTTCAATTCAACAGTAGGCTAACTCTACAACATAAGATAGATTATGGGATATTAACTTTCTAGTGATCATTGTTGGTATTTATTTACACATCCGGGAGCGTGTCGACCTATACCATAGTCCCTCCTTGCTTGCTTCAGAATTGGGTGGTGATGCTGTCAGTCTCCCCACTGGTCCGTCCTTCTAGTGACGTTTCGTCCCAAAGCAGTCAGGCTAGTCCATCACGCACACAAAGACTACAACAAAGACGAAAGAAATGCACACCATAGCTGGCACAGAAGACTGTCAGCCACAATCTATTCATGTTTTTTCGGACAGTTTCTATAATTTCACAAGTTAGGGCCGTGACACGTTCTTCGTCGTGTCATGAAAACTACTGATATCAACTACATCGCAAGGCGTATGAGATAGGCTCCGTTCTGAGATCAAATTCAGGTGGTGAGTGTTTATCCACAACAAATGCATGTTAGAAGTTGGTGTTTGATTGAAAATATTACGTTTTGGTAAGGGGTAGACTTCATAAATTTATATCAGCTGCACTCTATTCATCTGTCACGTCAGAAAAGTGGCATCGAAACAGATACTGGGGTTGATGTATTGTTGGGCCAGCGCGTTTTAGGAAGTACAGCTCATTTTAATGACATTATATTCAGAGCACCATATTAAGTTAGATGACAATTAAATCACTGGAGCGAAGCAGTAGATCACAACAAAAGATCAAGTAACGTAGAAATGCAAGAATAGAAATGATCTAGACTCTTGACTAGATGAGGCAATGGCAGGTTATTGCAATATTGAAAGTTGTTAGTCATCTGAACAAAGAAAAATCGCTGGGTTTGTTGCCCATTGTTTTGAAAATGCATTAGCCTGCATGTGGTGGTCGAGCTATGTGCGGCTCTCTGAGGCAAAGCGCCACATGCTTTCCTTTGTTGTGACTCGAAGAGCTCTAGACAATTGATTTGTGCCTGGCAGCAAAATGATAAAAAGCAGCCGTTTTGGGGGACTGTATAGATTGGCAGCTGAACCACGTGTAACATTGTTTAACTTTGTGTAAAAACAAAAGATTTTTTTGACAGTTTGATATATCAGAATTATTTTACAACAGCATTTATAATCTGCATTATTCCCTTTAATTTACCCTTAATCCGACAGTTGCACTCCTCAGATTTGCTCAAGATTAGCTTTATCCTTGTGCCACGCTTCCTGTTGGATAAAATCGATCCCAAGTTAACGCGCACGTTTAGCGTTCTTTGTTCAGCAACACATGGCAGAAACAGACTCCAGCCTCAGGTCTTAAACAGTGGACTGAAGTTAACATTGAATTTACGAACCAAGTGGCCTTTATTTGTAGTCGTTTACTACATTGTATTTGCAAATGTGTTTTGCTTGTTCCACGACTTCTCTATACACGGTCACTCTTTATACTCGTTGAACTTGGCCAACGTTATCTGATCTGGTGTAAATGGCGCATAAGTAATTACTGTTGTCTGTCTTACAGAAATATGGTCTTCCTGCAATTAGTCGTCGTTAAATTCATGATAACGTCTGTGTTTGAGGACGTAGCACTTGTTTTAGTTCACCATGTCACTAATTTAGACGGCAGTTTGGTCAGCATTTGAATGGTCGAAATACCATTAACGCTAGACCAGCTAATTCAAAATAGATCCTGGTTGTTGTCATTAAGTCTGGTAGAATCAGAAATAATGCAGAGTATATGTTTAAGACTTCACGCAGAAAGCATGAAACGAACCTGCATGCTGTTGAAAATGCAAAGAGGAAACTTGCGCGCTTCACCTTGTTGTGTTTCCTTGTGCTCTCACGTGCACCCGCGCGCGCGACTTGCGCTTCTAGTTTCCTGTTCTTATGCGGAAGTTCGTCTGCTGTGTATGGTTTGTGTAATGAACATAATCAGACCCTGCCTGGACACTTGACAAACATTGTAATAATAAACGTTTTATCACAAGCATATAATCATACCATTATTATTATTTTTTTTTAATTATTATTATTATTATATAGACAGATATGTTGTGTGCCTGTGAAGTTGCCAATGTTGTTCCCTTTTCTGATTTTAGAAAGACAATGGTACAGTTTAATAAAAAAAAAAAAAAAACATGTCATCTAACAATCACACAATTGTGTCTTCTCTCCTCCAGGTTGCTATTTCTCCTGTGGTGTTTGTGTGGAACGTGCCACACACCCACTCCAGAACAACGACGGCTTTTGCTTGCATCTTCCAGTGTTTCTTCTGTCAGCAAGTCCAGCAGAGTTGTAACTCATCCAGCGCCAGCCCTGACCCCGCCGAAGAGCAGCAAGAGAGTGAGATGGTGAAGATGACCAAGTCCAAGACGTTCCAGGCTTACCTGCCCAACTGTCACCGGACATATAGCTGTATCCACTGCCGAGCTCACCTAGCCAATCACGATGAGCTAATCTCAAAAGTAAGCAAAAAAAAAAAAAAAAACATGGACACACACATGGTCATACACCTACACACACACATTCAGGCATATGTATGCACACGACACACACACACACACACACACACACACACGCACACACACACTTGATAGGTACTTCCTTGTGGACAGTTTCAAAAACAGTATGCCCCATGCCACCTTGGTCCTGGTGAGCTACAAGTATCAAATGCACACCTGAGTTACAATCCATGATCTAAGTTCACGGGACTAGGTAAGACTTTCTCAAGCATCAAAAGTGAGAAGACGGAAGGTATAACCACAGTTAACCTCAGACTTCCTTGTTCTGTGCTCAGCTGAAAGCAAAACAAGAACTAAGCTCATTGCTATCATGTCATTCACTCAAATGAACATCACAGACACAGTGTCCTCCTCACGTATGAAATGTGCAGCACTAACATAACACTAAACTCATTTTTTGTGAGCGCAACTTTTGTGCGCGCAACTGTCAAATGACAGTCAGATGCTGATGTTAGGTTCTCATTAGCCTGTTTCAAAATTCTCATGTAAAACTGGTTTAGCTCATTTGAAGGAGGCTTGATTGGTTCGACCTTTCAGGAGAGGCTTCAGCTTACCTGATAATGGGGTGGTTTGGTCCTGGTAATTATATTGCGTTTGGCAATGCAAACAGCCTCTTAGAAACTATTTGCATTGGCAGTAGCCTACCACAAAACAGGCAGTAAATCTAGGTTGTGTGACATGTTGTCAGGTTTCTCTTTTAGTGTGTGATGGCATGCTGTTGTGTGCCTTTTAGAAGAAAGTCAGGGAACAGAATGTCGCAAGACAAGTCTAAATGATTACAAACCAAGTGGCCGTGGCTAATTCATGCCTGCTCCGCAGGGTAATGATGTATTTGCATATTGCTTACTTTCCCATGCCAGACCACTAACCCTGAGGATTCACGCAAATTGAACCACGAAGATCTACCCCAGATCTAAAAAGTAGCCTTTTTCCAACAACGCTGCGTGTTCCCCAAATAATGGGCGCCTTGTGTTTCTATAATTTCTCCTTGGCCATGCATGTAGCCTACTCTCAGTGTTCTGGAGAGGGACCAAGTGTTATGACCGGGGGGATTCTTCCAGTTAAGGAGAACCAGGAAATGCATACGAGGAAGTCATTTCCATGTCATGGTTTACTGAACCAGTGCCTCAGGGTGAGTCCACAAATAACGGCGATGGCCGGTGCAATGCCTGAGAATAGTTGGATTGTCCCTGAGTTGGGCAGCAGCAGTACTCTGCCACTGTACTCCAGAAGAAGATGAGGTTCAAGTAAACATCCCTCTTCCCTTTGAGAGAGCACATGGGCAAAGGCCCTTTCACTGCATAGAGTGGGCTTTTATGTCTCCACTCTCTCGCAGAGCTATCTGAAAGTGTGGACAACCTTTGCATGACTCAGGTCTCAGAACTTATGCTTTGTGGCTGCGTCCTGCATGCATACTCCGGCTTCACCCATAAGCCGATTAGGTCACTGGCTTAGGAGATGGCAAAAGTCCCTCTCGCCTCTAGCCGAAGGTGCTCCTGCATGACTATATAAAATAATTCTATCTATATATAATGCAATCTAACATAATTAAGTAATTAAGAATAATAAGATTCATTGCATAATTTGAGCAACTGATAGTTAGCAAATGGCAGTCTGATTTTAAGACTGTAGATCTGTGTTGATAGGGTTAGTATGCTGAAACTTTTAGGACGAGGATTAGCCTAAAACAACCAGTGCTTGCTGGATGACACAACCTTAATGTCTGGCGTGAAGGTTTAGGTGAAAGTGGATGCGCAAGGTAAATCTTATTGTCTCATCAGGAGCGATATCCTGCCACGGCTTCATGGCTTTGCAGACGTCACAGTCATCTCTGCTGGCTACTCTGAATGTGAGCCACAGCCTTTGTTAGAAGCTTCCAGATTACCAGTGAGGCAGGTTACTGTGCCATGGCCTCATTTAGCGGTAGCAAAGTTTGTTTGATGTCAAGCCAGAAGGTGTGTCATACTTATAAACATGTTTTCTGAGGAGACTTGCCCCTAAATGTTAAAGGAGAAGGGACCAATAACAGAGGCGTGCCTGCTGGGCCTCGATTGGAAGGAAGGTTTCACAATTCTTACCCTGTGATGTCAGCGACGGCCAGAAAAATTGGAAAGGCATAAAAAAGGGATTAGCAATTCAGCATTGGCTTAAGAAATGCCGGTTTCCCATGCTGGTCTGTTGGAGCAGCATCAAACGATAGCCATGGCAGTGTGTGTGTGTGTGTGTGTGT
>JASCQX010000326.1:4686896-4700968 GCA_030264415.1 Sardinella fimbriata
CGCCCCCCCCCCCCCCCCCACGACAGTGATGAAAAGAGGCTTTCCTGGCATCGTCTCCCAGCTCCTTCAGCTAAAGTGCCTAATCCATATTAGCTGCACAAAGGAGCTGAAGATTAGCAGACATCTTCATTAAACTGAATTAAAAACTCGGCAGAAACGGTCCAGAGAGAGATGAGTCGTGTTACCCGAACTGGGAGAAGCCAGGAGGGAAGTGGGCCAGCTTTTATTTCTCGTAAAAGACGCATAGGTATTAAAGTCGCCCGGTGGGTTATTCTAGGAGAGCACTCCATTGTGCCCTCATGTTCTGTCTATTCTTCTCGGCCTAATTGAGATAAATGGCATATACTCTATAGTACTACCCAGTGGTTAATGGATATAACATGTATCTGTTATTCTAAACTATGCTATAGCACACTCTGAGCCTTTCAAAGGATACCGTGCCGTTAAAAGCCAGTCACTCCCTCTTTTATACAGGCTGAGCCCTTAGTGGGACTTCTTAGGCCATGATTGAATAAGCCACTTTACAGTTAATGTTCTGAAAGTGACTCGGGTCTCATGTTGCTGGACTGCCTCGGATTATTGTTATTAGCGGTATAATATTACAGCAGCCACCAGAAAGCAATGGGGATAAAGCAGCCATTCTCCGAGAGACGTCAAAAGAGCACTGGCATGGAGTTAGGGCATGAATAGATGATTCACATTCACTGGCAAGACCATCTGCCTTGTTGATTGAATTCAGCGGAGCTAATGCTCGTGCAGTCTGTGGGACGTCCACTGCCAGCGTCTCGACCGCAAGTCCAACTTTTCGGCTGCCAGTGTGAACTTTGACAGATTTGTTCCATTTTTCCTCTGGTGCGCCTTTTTCCCCCTCGCTTTAACCGAACAGGGACTTGAAGCTCACCTGAATTCAATTAGCCCGACCCTAGTTTGTTTACCTTTGGTTTGTGCCGTAGATTGGAGTTCCTAGTCAACTCCGGAGTTCGGTGATGGTTCACAGAGCCGAGCGGTGTAAACAGCTGGCTTGTATTCAGTAATTCAATTTGAAATCTACTGTCGTAAATTTAATTTAATGATTGTAATGTGATATTCCTAACTCAATTCATCCCATTTGCTTGCTGTTGATTTGTTTTTCACAGGGGGATTTTTTTGCCCGTTTCTTCTCTCTTTTTTTTTTCCTCAAAAGACTCAGATTTCCTGTTTTAACATTCTAAAGAAAACCAATGATGCAACAGCATTCTTATGGTACTTTTGTTTCTGCACAGCAGTGGGACATGAGGCCAGACGTGTGTATCTCATATGATCTGCTTTCAGAGACGGCCATTAATGGAATAACTCCACTGTTATTTGAGACACTCCCTGTTTAATGTGCTCCACTGCCACCGCCATTAAATTGATGAGAGACTTTATGTTGCATTGGCAGGATATGGTGCGTTCGAGCGACGCATGCACAATGGGTAGCAGTTCATAGGCTCTATTTGTCAAGTTTATTATTTTATGAAACGCAAGCTGCATCTCAATGCCTCAGTGCAGACTATGCACTTATGCATTTCGGTAGACTGTTTTCGACATATTAATGTGGCTGGGCTTTCACCCCCCCCATCGCCAGACAGGTACAAGGACAGGCAAGTTCAGCAGAGCTTTTACAAGCTTTCGTCAGGTTATGGCAGCACACAGTAAAGACTAATTCAATAATAGCATTCTCCACAATGCAATAAAACTGTCAATTGAATGAATTATCTCTCCCTCTCTAGAGTAAATTCGGTGGAGCCCAAGGTAAAATCATCCTCATTGCGCGCTGCAGGACTCTCATAAGTGCTCCTATATTAGCAGTTCAGTGTGACTGCTCATGGGTTTGCTCATGCGCCCGCTAGCATGCACCACCTCCGCCGCGATTGGTCTTTCCAACGTCATGTGATCTCTTTTTTTTCTATTTTTAGTGTCTTTTTTTTAACCAAGTATTTAGCTTAATTGCATAGCAGTTTCCTTTTTAACGATAATTGATCAAATTATGAAGTGATGACAGCAGTGGCTGGGCGCAGCAGCTGCGCGATCCCGGATCAGACCCAGAAGCATCCTTCTCCTCGTGAAAGCCTATGTTAATAAGGCTGTGAATGCAATCAGACCTCGTTGTTTTCATCTTCGTTTCGGAGATAAAGAAAAAGCCCAAGTACTGCTTTTCTCTTACACGGCTCTCTCGAGGGGTCTTATTATACTCTTGTGGTTGCGCTGAAGAAGAAGAAGAAGAAGAAGAAAAAAGAAGATGGCACGTAAGCTGTAAAGAAGGGGAAAAAGAAACTCCTCTCGGCTCCTTTAAATCTGTCAAAGCATCTGCTGCAGCCACCCGGGTGAAGGATTTGACGCGCGCGCGGGGCTAAAGAGGGGCCTTGTATCATTCATGAATGCTGGTGGATTTACATATCTGACACTGAAACCGACTGACTGCTGGGGGCTCTTGTGTCCGCTTTCAGCCCCTCCGGCGTGAAATACAGCAGCATATGGCAGCCGAGATGCCACGTGCACACACGCACGCGCACAGACACACACACACACACACACACACACACACTTTTACTTACAACAATAGCACCCCTTTCATTTGCTTGTTGTATTTATCTCATGGTTCTGTCGCTCTAAGCATCTGTTCAGTACATGTTCATGCAACTACTGTACATGAACACATACATTATGTGTATGTGTGCCCCATACACAGCCATGGCTGTGCCTGATCTGGACACTTGCGTGTTGTGTGAATATGAGCACATGCACTCTTTACACACACAGTTTTGTGTCTGTGGTTCTCTTCATCTTGACTCTGGGCTCGCTCCCCTGCCCTGCTCCCGGGCCCTCTATTCCCAGCGCTGACCCTATCTTAGGGACATTGATACAGGCCGCTAATGATGAGAAATGGAGTTATAATGCCAGTTGTTAAACCTCCGGCTGCACAACAAATGTGCTTCTGAGACCCGGCATTTGTCTCTGAATGGATTAGGTCTTCACTGCGGTAACCCTATATTTAATCTCACTCCAGCCCTCAGCTGGCTATTGCGTGTTCCTCATGATAACAAATCCGCTGTCATCTCTGGCCACATCCTCTTAACTCTTCCACTGCCGGCGATCCTCGGTCGGCCCGGTCTCATCCTGCCATTGTTTCTTTTGTGGAGTTGTGTCGCAATTTGGAGAGCTCAGATGTAGCTCAGCTAAATGTTGCAAATCACACTTGATCTACCTGGCTCATGTGGTCACGTTTCTGTCTCAACACCCATTCAGCTGTTTGGTGTTGAGCATCGGGAGATGGGGGTGATCAGTCTCTTGTGTTGTCCCCCACATAGAACTTTGTAAACTGTGACCTGAAGTCTGTGGGAGGTTCTCATGTGGTGTGTTTCACCACCAAAATATGGTGTTAGGTTAAAATGACTGGGTTTGACATGTAATTTGTTGAACAAATAAATTTTTTAATGCTTCATGAGGATGTTCTTGATGGTCATGTAATTAAAGAGGAAAGCATTTGAGAACATGAGAATTACTTTGAGAAGTAATTAGTAAAATGAAATATTATTTAAGCATGCCTTTTTTCGCTCAGTAGGAAAATCCTTCACCTCTCAGAGAGCAAAAGTTATAACTTGGCCTTGCTGTATGAAGAATTTTATTGCAAACACTCTGCATAATAGCATTTCTGCATCTCTAAGAGTCTTGGGGATAGAGTGGAGATCTTTGCACTTGCTCAGCGAGAGTAGGCTCCACGGTCATAAATCGAAAATGATGATATTCTTCGCACATTTTTCCGTGGCAGCCGCCATCAAGAGTATAAGAATGTCAAGGTGACATGAGCCATTCAGGGGACAATAAAGCCACCAGAGTCCTTGCAGATTCTGTCGATTGGCACCCTTCTTAGCCACTTTTGTTCTCATATTCTAGGAAATGAAGGGTGAGCGGGGGAACAGTGGAGCATTAGATGTGCTCCACAGAAATTGGACCTTTAACATGCTCCCACTCATCAGGTTGCCGCCGCTTTTCCATTCCAATCAATCGGCCGCATTCGGAGATGCAAATTGCTGCGACTTACCCAGGGTATTCCATCATCAATAGAGAGTAATTATCCCCGGCAACAACCAATACTGGATTGTTCAGCCTCGGGATAAAGTGTCTAGCGAAGCCTTCACATAGTCCCTCACCTCTGGGATTGAGGCCTGATGGATGAAGCCTCTGGGAGTGGCAGCTGAAAAACGACCCGAGGCAAACCAGAGCGCCGGCCCCGCTTCTCCTCCCCATTCGGCGAGAGCCTCTCCGATCCCTGGAAAAGCTCTCCCTTTAATGCTTCTGATGGGCTGTGCTTTTTGTTCGAAAATCAGCCCAATCAATCCGGGAAGCTTTTCATGTTGAACATGACTTCTGCTGGATTTTTTTTTTTTCCCCTTGCCATTGGGGCCTCAGTGATTGCTGTCAGAGGAAGTTAAACTGTATCAGAACTTGTCAGACATGCCCTACAGATGAAATAGATTTTAAAAAAAAAAAATTCCAGCAGCAGCGCTTCGAAATGTTAGGCGCAAATAGACCCAGTGCTGTTGACTGGCCTTATTTGCAGATCGTTATACAAAGAAGTCTCTTAATTTTACCATTGTACAGCAACGATTGTTCATTTTCAAATTTGGTATACTTCCTTTTCAAAGTCTGTTTTGCCCTTCGTGGCAACAACTTCATGAAACAAGCAGTTTTAAATGTCTGTATTGGAACAAATGTCAGAATCTTAAGAGCTGGAGCTATGTAACTATACTGCATTAGAGTAGAAAGAATGTCAGAGCTATTCTTGCCCCCGATTAATAAATCATGGCTTTTCATATCCCTTGCCTCTAGGAAGTATGCATCAAATGTTTCAGGGAACATGCATTTGAAACAGAATAAAAGATGACTCTTAATGATCATCTCGTCCCTTCTGGCTCAACCACAAATCAGGAAGGACATCTAACCATGCTCTACATCAGCTCCAGTACAGCTGTTTTTCTAAAATTTTTGACTTCAAACAAGTGTTTGCTTTGTTTTACCTCACAAGAGATTATCAGGTATATTGGCTTCTGAGTAGTCTGAATAGTGAAGGATCTTAAAATTAAGTTACTTAGTCAATCAAGTCCACATTCACACACACACACACACACACACACACACACACCATCTAGTCTCTTCATATTCTGTTCAGGTAAATGTATAAATGGAGAAAATACATCATGATTCCTTGTTGGCTTGATTAGTAGTTGGAATGACTTTTCATCAATTTCTGGCGGAACCAATTTTGTGCTTGTATAATAAAATTGAAGGGAAAAAAGACATCTTCCAAGCAACGGTGATCATACTTTGCACAGGGGCTTTTCAATTTGAATCTCATCCCCATAAACGAGTTCTACACACCTATTTTGGGAGCCGAGGACGGCGAGCCAGCAGACTACGTTTGGTATGCCGGATGCTATTTCTACAGGGCAGATATTTGGACAGGACTCCGTATCCACTCTGTCACTCTGGGCTTACCTGAGATTAACTGTTCTCCAGATCAAGGCTGGAAGCTTTAGTAGGCAACACATGGATGAACTTCAGACCTGTTGAAGGGCAGAAAACACATTTGGTTGGTGCCTTCTGCGACATGCCTTTAATAAACAATACTAAATAAACAAAGCTAGTCAATTTTTTCAAAAGGTCAAAGGTGTTTTGTTGTGCTACAGAATTTAGTCAGTCATGGTGGTTACACAGTTTCTGAATGTTTGTGTGATTCTACACATTCATGCCAAGTGACCACAATTTGGTATATTAACATTGGCTGTCTTGGTGATGTTTGGCTCATTATTGTTATTTCAGACTTCACAACTCATTTTACTGTGCAGTGTTTGCAATTTCCCCAAACACAACATCAAGTTAAGTACCCTTCCATCAACAAACAAGCTGTTAATGTTTATTGTCACAAAGCCTCTTGTCTTTTAAGATTTCTTTTATGGCAGTTTCTCCAGCTGCTCTGCCAGCTCCTGCTGCCAGTCCGAAAGTCCTCAGAGACAGCCTGTCATAAGAGCTGTGTGTCTGCAAGCAGCAGTGCTGTTTTTCACTGGATGCCTCATGTTTTTAATAGGAAGTCTGTAGGGCCGGGGATGACCCATAATTACAGTCAGCTGGGAAATAATTACAAGCTTCACATTCCAGACACAAAAACCACCAAGTGCTCTTGTTGACTGCATGCTATGCCGCGTAGAATATACTAAACGGTTGCCAGTTTGGGGTAATGAAAACAATATACTGTTGTTTATATGTAATTTCAGTGATGACATAATACCTGTATCTTGTTCTGAACACGGAGTGTAGACTATGTCGATGTAGGGTAGTCTTCCAGTAGAGGCCACTGATGTTTTTGCCAAATATGCTGTAGAGATTGACTATAAGTAGGCTAGATGATTTCCATTACGCCTAGCTCTTGATTGATTGGCATAAGAATATTTTCGAACAATGTAAGTGACTTTAAATGTTTTGCAGCAGAGCAAAGAATTTTAATGATTAAACTAAAAAGTGTCATTTTATTCTATATCTAAAATTAATTATTAATCTAAAAGAAGGTTTAGTGGCCTACATTTTAAATGCCTGCTATTCAAAGAGAAATCAAGGATATGGACAAATATGGCATGTCAACTTGGAATTTGATCAAATGTTGAGGAATAATTGTACTCTATGTTGTGATATTGTGTTATTTCTAGTAATCTAAGCAATAGAAAAACTCCAAGATCTTCCATAAAGTAAAATATCTTATTCAACACGACGGCGTAGTGAATCAAATTAAAGATCTTCTGCTCGGGTATTGATTGCTTTGGTCTTGTCGTAGTTAACACACCCACTACAGCCAGCCGCTCGAAGCCTAGCCTACCAACGCGGAGGGAGGGAGCAGTCAGCATTCTCTCTCGTATGTGCCTAGAGAGCCTCAGATCCGAGGCAGCTTTCGCGGGGAGTTTTTGCCTTTTTTGAAAGCAAGAGGAAACGATGGGTCATTCGCATTAAAAGCGCAAAGCAAGTCTAAGCGCAGTGGAATTGTTTACTCTGCGTTTTTCTCTCCCTTAAAACCGCGCGAGATACTTCTTGTGGACGGAATCTATTGTTAATGATCTGTCACCGGAGCCTCTCATGACTTGGAATTCAACAGCGCTAACCTACAGAAGATCTTGTGTTGGACTAATACGTAGGTCGAATCAAGGAATATATCAAGCGAGAAATTGCATTGCTTTCTGTGGTTGAACTTGCAAGAATATAGTCTTTCTTGGTAAAGAATGTCTATCCGGTTTGACAGATTTGGCCACTGCAGCTGAAAAGCGCTTGGTAAAGATTTATTGTTGGGACAGGTTCGCATTGGCTGTGCTTCTATGGACAAGTCGTGTTTTTTCAACCCGAACCCTCTGCTGTTCTTATTCTGGATTTAACGGGATCTAGATTTTATTTGGAGTGATTTTTGAGCCAATGGGTTTCAATAAAATTAATGGAAATCGCAGCAGACATTGGTAAGAGTGTTTTAATATCAGAACGGCTACGCACGCACTAGGCAATAGCTATGTTATTACCAAGTTACATTGTTTTCCATCTGATGTGCAGTCCCAAAGTAAAAAGGGAAAACTTCAATTCTTCAATTTCCAACGTAGACTTTGTCTATGTTTCTTTATACAGACTTTGATGGCGCGTTATTCGCAGTTGTTTCAAAGAAGTGCGCTATTAAGAATATTGCTCACTGTTTTTGTAGACTACCCCTGTTCATATAACGTTTTCACAAATAACCATTCTTAATCTTTGGCACAGGGAACATACTAGGCTACACTGAATAGCAGACTAGCGCTTTCTTTTAGTCCATATAGGCTGATGATAAAGAGCCGCCTCGGCTGTTAATGGTTTATTCGCATGGACGTTGCCTATATCAGGTTATTGCGAGATTGCAGGGTTATTGCTTTGTAAATTGCCTTACCCACCATGGTGAAGCTGGACAGTTTTTATTTTCACACGAAACCGTGAAAGAATGAACGTGGGTTCAAGGTTATGTATGCAGTCTTCCTGTATTGTGTGCGGCGCAGTCTGTCGGCTTGCAAAGATTGCTACAGCGTTCCTCTCGGTGATGGCCGTCTGTTATTGTCTATTCCGTTTCGGTTTACATAATCTTGTGTTTTCTAGTCTTATTTTCTCTCTTTTTTTAAGTGAAGTGACAAATGTTCTAATGGTACCTTTTGAATGTAGCAAATGCTTTAGTTATTTTGGGTTATCAAATTGTTTACTTTTACCTTCTGTAGGCTAAATTAACTGCAAAATATAAGTGTAAACATGCTAAAATAAGTTATTGGGCAAAAATAGTTCACTGAATGACCACTGATTAGACTGGATTCTTCAAGTGATGTAGGAAAATTTGAATAGTATAGAAAAAAATGTTTTTTTCTAACCTATACTGCCACTACACCATGAATCCATAGTATTTTCAGCATTTGCATGTGATTGTTGCCATTTAGATTTGAAATTCTCTACTGTACATCAATAGGCTAGATGTAATATAAAATGTGACATTGGATGTGTAGTTCTTTTTTTCATTAGAAGAATCTCGTATTGCCTCATATAGTCAAAATGGCAATATAATCTTACTTTGATTAGTCATAACTTGCATTTTGACTTGGAAAAAGAAAATCAAATGAATATTCCCATGTATGTGCCACTTCCAAATGTATATATGCCGATGCTCCCTAATGTTTGACAGGAGAACATACACTGCATTTTCTGTCATGTTCAGCGTGAACATATTGTTCTTCTGTCAATGCTGTAAAGAAGGGTAAACAGACTAAAAAATCTGGCTATTGGAGATACCCTGGCCTCTGTCCTTATCACAAGTTTGAGTTGGGAACAGCATGCTTTGAAAGGTCGCAGAGTTTAGTAGGACAAAAGTGTCACCATTTAGATATGGAGTTGAGATTCTGATAGACCATCAGCCTAATGTCAGATGATATGGCAATTGTGAAATTGTTACAATGTCTGGGAGTTCCCCCTTTGAGATGAATTACCCTTTTAAAAGTGTCCGCTTTCCATTACCATCCATGTCTGGAATTAAATTTATGTTTGAGATAAATAACAGTTAAAAGGAATGGGTATTTGAAATGACTGAAATAACGCAACAGCAAACACCTGCTAAACTACCTCCACCACCACCTCAGGACAGAAAAAAAAAGCCAGCCAGGAGTATTTTCTCCATTTCCTTGAGCCAGCACCTAATCTTTAATCTACTGCAGATGCAGTTCTGGAATTAGCTTGCAAAAAGCTCTCTCATTCATATCTTCAAAACCCTATTTATCTCCGGCGGAAAGGAGATAAGAAAGGAGCCTGCTTGGCAAGCCTGATAAGGGGGTGAAAAATCTTTCAGCTATTTGTAATGTAAGGGTTGAGGCAGATCAGAGCCCAGGAGATGTGACAAACCTTGAGGTTGGGGTTAGTCTAACATCTTGAGCCCTCTTTAACCAGACAGAGGAATAAACCTGTATTTCTGTAGTATTGTATGAAGAAGGATGTCTGGAAAAAAACTAAAATACATACATTGCCATTTGAAGATGCCTGGTTTTAGTCCTGTTGTCCATGCGTTTGGAAAGGCTTAGCTTATTGGAATGCTTCAGGTTGAGGTTCCAACCTTTAATATATTTTGAGATTCATGTCTGTCTGAACAGAAGGCTTTGCAGAAATGCCCTTACTTTTTGGATAAGACGAGCCAAACATCCGAGCAAGCCAGAGTAAGTCCTGGCTTAGCATGTCCATATGCACTTTGGCCACCTTCCTGTCAAATATATTCTAAGGGCTTGAAAACCAGAGTCGGTTTTGAAAGTGGTTGATGTAGGCCAACCCTGGCCTTTACACTGCTGCACTGAAATAGCTTGTGCAGTGTGACCTCGAGGCAATGGAAAGGCAGTGGTTTTGGATGAGTAATTTTGTCATCACCTTTGTAATCTTTATGTTTTTTCTCCCCCTCGTAAAGTTTTGCATGGAGTCGAGTGACAGACGGTTATTTTTGGAGCGCATCTGATACCATTCCAGTGTGTTATTACATTGTGCATTATGCATTTCATATTGTTATTAACCTTGTAGTATTAGGTGTACAAGACGTTGCTATTGCTTGTATTGACTTAAATCCAGTAACAACGAAGAAAATAGCATTTATTGATTGGATTCCAACACTGCATTCTGAAGGAACACAATAAAAATTGAGTGTCTTTAGAGATCCCTTGAGTATGCGTTCAAACCTATAAAAAAGTGGGGGAAGCAATGTTATTTACATTCTCCTAACACCCCAGTGAGTAGTTAAGGTGAGAATATCTGCAAGCAGTAAAGCACTGACAGAGCCCGATGAAATGTTCTCTGCAGAGGTGCCTCTGTTTAGTGCATTAAAGTTCTAAATAAAACATGGGCATCCAGAAAGGGCCATGGAATTGTTGGCAAAGGAAACACGCACACACACAAACACGCACACACATACACACACACACAGTCATTCATTCACTCTCACACACACTTTCACATGCACATGTTGAAATCTGTTGATGTCTGTGAGTTTGGGTGTGAATACATACAATATACAGTATATTTGCAGTTAATATTTGTGTATAATATACAGCATATATTTTTTCCTTCACTGCTGGTTCTCCAGTGGAGGTGATGTGACACTATCTAAGCCGAGTGGTTAGGGTTTTTATGCCAGTGTCCAAATAGAAGTGACCGGTGACCTTTTCCGTTAGCGGTGGCTTTGCTCGGTAAAGGCTCCCCGACTTCGGAGCGTCTCAGCAATGCGGCACAGCGCTCCCTGCCCTATCTCTTCCTATCAGATGTTATTTCCTGAATGTGGGCTGGTGCTTCTGAATGCTCCTAGGGCTCATGTTTTCTCTTTCTCCTCTCCCCTTTGTCTTTTTTTATCCCCACACTAAATGTCAACCCCCCCCTCCCCCTCCACACACACACACACACACACACACACACACACATACACACACACACACACACACACACACAAACACACAAAACCGTAAGCCAAGGCCTTCAGAATACCTGCAGGTATTGCTGAAGTCATAGGTCACCAAGTTGCTTGCTGGGTAATCTGTGTTTTATGCTCAAGGCTCACGGTGAATGATGCCTTACAAGGCTGGCTGCACAGGATGCCGCCTCAGAGACAAGGAGTTGGCACGTAAAGGCTCTTACTGTTTGCTACGGTTGTCTGTGTCCTGTTGTTGTTGTTTGTGTTGTGTTGTTGTTGTTTTTTTCTGCCCATGGCCTTTTATACGAAAGACCATAGCTTCACTCATCTCTCATCAATATTTCAAGGACCTTTTCCTTTTCTAGTCCATTTTTTTTTTTTTTGGCGTGGCGGTGGTGGTTGTTGCTATTGCAATATGCAATATGGTTTTGTGATGGGCTGAGGAAAAATGGAGAAGACAGACAAAATGTTGCCTGTATGATTAGTGCGTGCCTCTCTGCATTCTTTTCACACCTCCTGGAGGAGTGGGATGTCTGTCTGGAGGCACGCTGGTGAATTCCCCGAGTCTTGTGTTACTGTACCTTCTAGCAGGTCAGCCTATATAATAGTGGTATCTGCGGACCTCTGCCTTTACCCCACCCACGAACCCACCCACCCACCCTGAAAAAAAGCACCACTTTCCAGCGAGCAGCCTGCGTCTTTTGTTACCTTTATGAGGCGTAATTAAACGCACCCGGTGTAGCACAGCGTCTGAGCACGAAGCCCAGGCGTGCCATTAGCCAGATGTGACTCCGCGCCTCTAATGACAGAGGAACGAGACAGTGGGGATGAACCAGGCTCGGGGAGTCCTTCATCACCGCATCCAAGGTGTCATGTTGGCCTAAGTGGCCCATCATTCTGAGCCACTGTGCTGCAGTCCCGTGACACATTCTTCACGCATTCATTACGCCAGCGTCCTCTTGCTGCTGCTGCCGCTGCCGCCGGCACAACCGCCGCTGCAGAAGCCCGTCTGCAACGCAGCCTTTCCACCGCCGACCGAATGCTAGATTAGACGCCTTTAGATTTGTGCTGGGAAGAGACGTGACGGAACAAAGAAAAGATGGCTGAAGGCTAAGAAAGCTTGTTGAGAAGACTTCTTTTTTTTTTTTCTTCTTCTTCTTCTTCTTTTTTGGTCTGTGTATCGTCTATTACAGCCTGCCAAAAACGCGAGTGGGGGGTGTTTAAATAAAAAGACGAGATGAAATTATTTTGTTCCCTCTGCCGATGTGATGAATTGTCAGAGATGGGGGGGAATGGGAGGGCGTTCTTGAAGGCTCCAGAAAATGTCAGTCTCCCCCGCTGAGGCTTTGGAGGCACTGAAGGATTCAGCTGACAAGCCCTGACTGATCGGCTCAGATTTACAGGCCGCTTCCTTTCAGCATCGCCGAGGATCTTAGCCATTGAGCACTCTCATATTTCCTCTTAAGCCCTTTCACTTGCAGTGTATTAAATCCTCTTTTAATCTCGTCGTGTTTTTCTCCCCCCCCCCCCTTAGTAAGCAGATTTGAACTGGGAGGTTTAATTAGATGCGTTTTCCTCTGGATGCGGATGTGTCGGGTGGTCCGCACGGGCTGCCTGGGGAGAGAGAGAGAGAGAGAGAGAGAGAGAGAGAGCGGGTGGGAACGGGGCCTACATACCAAACATAAGGCCCCTTCGTTAGCGAGGAGCTGACGAGCTGCCGCTCACATTAGGGTAATTAACACCGCCACAGATTGTGGAACAGCTGTGCAATTTAGCACTGTGGCAACACCAAAGAGTTGAGAGGCTCTGCAAACAGAGGAATGCAAAAAAGCTGGAGCAGGCAGTGGCAGAGACGGAGCGGCAGGAAAGGGACTCACACTGGCTGCAGCGCTGTGCAGAGACGAGCTGTTATCGTGTAATGAATTTGTACTAATGCGCCGTGGTTGGAGACGCGGTTGTACAAAACGGTATTTAAAATAGCAACGGTTGTCTTAAAAGGTGAAAACCAGAGATCTGTTAGAATCTGTAATTTGAAGGCGGTTAGTGCGTTTTGAGCAGCCCCAGACCATGTCCCATGGTTTTGTAGAGGTATGATCTTACTGAGAGCAGGCAGCCTTCAGAGTTTTTTTTTTTTTTTTGACTATATAATTTCAGAGCCTTTTCATCTTGCTTTCCTTGGCAGAAGCCGTCCTACCCCCAGAAAACTAAATTATATGTGAAGTAATTCAAGTGGGCCTCTTTCGTTTTTGTTTCTTTTTGATTATGTTTAATGTGTACCGTTTCAGACTCTATCCTTATTTTTTTGTGGGTTTTTATCCGCTTGGATTGGTAACATCTGGTTTTGGGTTTCGACATGTAGGAGCGGTCGGTGTGCTGTGGAATAAAAAAAAAAAAAAAGAAAAGTATCCCGCACATGGACAAAGATGTTTGCCTATAATCGCTGTGTGTTTGTCAGCTCCTTAAAGCATTATCATTTTTTTTTAACATGCTCAAGTAGCATTTTATATTTCATCAATGTATACCCAAAACCCTCAATTAAAGTATGATTTGAGAGTTATACTCGAACAAATTGCTAGTGCTTGGCTTGAACGCTGATGGAAATCTCCTTCGTGCAGTACTTTTCCGAAAGGAAATGAAAATATGAGGTCAGATGAATTAAACTATCTGGAGGAGTGAGAAATAAGCTAGGAGTGATTTCATGCCCCTCCCAAGCGATCAGGCTTCTTCCCCCTGTTAAGACATCCGTGGCTGTCAGCGGGTGGTGCTTTCTGTTTCCACGCGAGCTCCGGGAAACTTGTTAGATTTCATCCGAGCATGCGGATGCTGCTGCTGCTGCTGCTGCTGCTGCCGCCGCTGCTGCTGCTGCTTGACTTTGAGCGGAGACATCTCTGCCTTCGCCGGAGGAGCTGCGAGGGGGGGCATGGAGAGACAGCACTACAATAATAATGCAGGAACTGTCAGTCTGCGGTAATGCGAGCGGAAGGCGAGCCGAGGGCTGCAGCGCCGGGGAAGGCCAGGCCTGCCCGTCGGGCCTGTCAGTTATTTGTCTGTCGTGTCTGAGGGGGTAAGCAGAGGCCTC
>JASCQX010000326.1:6212629-6222808 GCA_030264415.1 Sardinella fimbriata
ACACACACACACACACACACACACACACACACATTTCCTTGCTGTTGGAACTCCCACCTACTCAATTCAACGGGGGACAAAAAAGAAACAGAGCGCAAACTTAAATGCCCCCCACTCTCTCATTTTTATGAGTCTTATATATGCAGCATGCCAGCCGTATACTAGTGGGAGGAGAGGGAAAATAGTCCACCCTGGGCCAGTGATAGCTGGGTAAATAAAGTCTCCAAAGACAAAGAGCCTTGTCATTGAGCCTGGTATATTTACAAGTGGGGGGAGAGGAGGGATATTGAAGGGGCAGGGTGATACTCCAAGCAAATGACCCATCAACTCGGGCCACACTTGGATAAATCTTGTTTAATGGCCAGCTGCAAGGTATCTAGCCCACTGAGGTGTGTGTTCAAATAGTTGTTGAAGTAGCAAGAATTACCTTTTTTTCCGAGGGGGGAGGGGGGGGGGAGGAAGGGAACCTCTGAAAACATTAACTGTAGGACCCTACAGTAAAATAGGTACAATAAAAGGGGGAAAAAAGTCCCAAATATTCTATTCTGCAAGCCAATTAGAATCTTTCAATGCTTTCCACAAAGGAAAACTAGAGCGGCAAAATACAGAGTTTTCCTCGCATATTAAATGTCATTATATGAAAAAGCCAGAAGAAGCCTCGTGTTGACTCTGGCTGTGAGTGGAATACAAAGAGGCTTTACCGTTTATTTCCCTCTCTTTTCTCTCTGTAATGAAAAGGCAACAGGAGACAGGAGGATTTCGGTGGCACCGGCACTCTTGTAAGACCTCGCTGCTGTAAAATCCACTAAAGCGTGACAAAATCAAACGCACTTGCTCAGGCCCGTGAAAAGGGTTAGCGTTAAATTAATTCATATCTGGCCTCCCAAAAAGCTGGTGTGTGTTTTTCGTATGTCGATTGAAATCTCATTCCAAACATTTGCTTTGGAGCTGTTCGGTTCAATAACTGATTGAATCAATAACGGTAAAAAATATTCATGTTTAAGTATTACATTGCTCAACATGACTTGCAGTGAGCATGTTAACATTTCAGAAATGTGTATAGTTCTACAAGGGAAGCCCCTTGTAGCTGGCCAATCGTCAGACACCATTTCGGTTCTTGGTCAACCAGACCTCCTCCAGACAGGAGTGATGTTAACATGTAATTAAAGTTTTAAGCCGTGATGGTTTGAGAGTGAGGGGAAGACGAGAGAGCCGCTGCTCCCCTGTGATCTCATTAAATGCTCTACGACAACGATGTTCTCCTCAGGCAGGAGTTGGACCAGTGTGAGATGGACACTGAAGAAAAAAAAAATAAAATAAACAAACAGAGGTCCTGGGAAAAAAAACGTTATATTTACCAGAACCCATAATGATGCACCACCGGGTCATGAGGCCATCAGAAAAAAAATGATGAAAAACATGAAAACATCAAAACTATGAGCAGAAAACTTTTGGCTGCGGGGTACATTAAGGACACTCCACTCAATAATCATTCCAGGGTAGCGCTTGTTCATTTCACAACTGCTTTGCCTTAAATTATCAGCACTAATCACTGAATAATCACACAGCTGAGCCAAAGCATACACAGACTGCTCTTTCAAAAAAAATAAAATAAAAAAAATAACGAAATCATTTTGTTAATTGTACATGACATATTCTGCACAACATTTTGAAGGCACCCGACTTTGCAAAAATCCTCTTGGACAAGCTGCTGTCTCGTTCTGTGTGCGGATGACCGCAGATGAGCAGGCAGCCCGCATATGTACCAATCTGCAAAAATGGTGGCGCAAATAAAGATGAAAGTGATGAAAATGATAATCCTAAACACGCGGGACCGAGAGAACTCGGCATCTGCTATCTGCTGGGCAAAAAAGCTGACACCAATCCCCCCTCGCTGTTGGATTTCCAGGATCCTCAATTATCCAAGAGTCTTATGTAAGTTTATTAGATTCTATGAGAGCTGCCAGAGAAGTATATCTCTCGCTCACGGTGGTGAGCAAACAGAAAGTATAGAACCAGCAAAGGTCACTGGCTTAATACTGGAGGAGTACAGCGAGTGAGTGTCCAAATACCAACACTATCAGTCACTGGGCAGAAAAGTGAGCCTCTCTCCTGTGGCAGTGTTGACTGCAAAGCAAAGCATGTCTTTGCCTTAATGATGGCGAGCAACACACATGTCCTGGTTCGACAAAGCAGTACATCAAGTTCCAGTCTTCCCTCAGCTTGTACAGCGAAGGGGCAAAATAACACATATAATTAATGATTTGGTTTGGCTGTAAATCTGATATTGAATAAGACATTAAAACACCCTACACCAGCAAACATACAAAGAAAACGCACCACACCATGTTAACTAAATGCAACTAACTAACATTATGCACTAACTAGAGTGCGTTATTGGTTATTACATATGCACTAATGCATTTATTAGGTGAAATGCTTCATTTTCACTACAAAAGTGCTAACCACAGTGCTAACCAACCATTGTTGTTTACGTTTTGCCAGCAGCCTCCAGCTTCCATCACATTTTACCATCTTTATTGCGTTATTCAAATGCATTTAAATTCACAGACACCTGAGAGAAATCAGGTCTTCCATATTTGAGAGAGTCACATATCGGAGTGCACCAGAGCACAAGAGGGTTCCTTTATCAAATATTACCATGTGGTGACAGTTCAGAATACATTAAAACTAACAGACAGATTTTTGGGGGGTTGGGGATGGGGCAACAGACCTTATAGTGTTTTTGAGGCAAAATGACATCTGAAACATTAAACGGAGAGGGAATGTGATTGCAGTAAGACTGCTGCCATTGTGGGGGAGGATTTTTTGCTGCTGCTGCTGCTGTTGTTTTCAGCACTTATTTTTATTTTATTTATTTTTTTGATGGAAAAATAGATAGAGGAGTTGAACTGTGGGCAGTCTTGAGAGTGCAGCTCGCTGTGTGTTGGTGAGGGCGATTTTTAAGGGATAACAAATGTTCTCAGCAATCGATCGGCGACACGGGTTCATGTCATCTCTCATATTCTTCAGGTGGCGCACGGGGGCTCGGGCCAGGCAGAGAGTGGAGCAGGAAAAGGCACCAATCGAGCAGATACCATCTGCTCACTTACATCATGATGTACTGGCTGCACAGCCCAGGAGCACACGGCCATGGAGTATCACAGATGCTGGGCTGCCAGAGATGCAGTACATCCCGACATACTTGGCGCCCATCGATTCCAACAAGGAGTCAGAAATCTAGAAGGGTGTCTGCAAGACATTTAAAAAAAAATGGATCTGAACATCCTACTACCAAGCATCTAAGAATCAATTGTGGCACCATGGATGATGATCCCTAGTCTTTATTTTTGCAAACCAGAGACTCGAGGAGAAGACGATATACTGTACAGAACACGGTAGGAGGGAGAGAGGGAGAAATGCAGCTCTTTTGATGTAAAAGGCTGTTGTCCATAGGTGGCTATGCTAGAGGAAAAGAAAATAATTGACTAGCAATCAATGGGCACCTGTCACGCAGTCCGCTCTCGGTGTTCAATCAGTGGATTATTCAATGAAATGATGAATGGCCGAGACGCAAGGCGCGCTTCCCTCTCTGCACCGTTTCGCCAGCCAACAATCGGCAGTGTAGTTACGTCAACACGCGCAATTAACATGTACACCTCACTGTGATAAACAGGAAACAGCACGAGCAAACTTTTGTCCCAAGAAAATGACTCAAGGCAGGCATTCAAGTCGATTCGCACCAATCTATTTATGTGTGTAGTCAGTGCTCATGATTTTTTCCCTCAAATGTCGCCACTCTAATTACTCACTGCACTCTCACCCCAAAGCCCCTCTCTTTTTCTGCAAACAAATTAGCAACCAAGCACAGCACCAACCTCCATTTGCCTCATTTTGTTTCTGCAGCCCTTATCCACCCACAGACATGAGTACAGGATACCTGCAAATCCACCTCTCAAACTACCCCATATGCTCATCCGTTTCGAACAATACCTTCATTGTACTCTGGAGAGTTTTTGACACTACAGTATATGAGTGGGGGTTCTGTTTTGTGAGGAATCGTGTTTTCATTATGAAGGAAGATGGCTCAAGAACTGCTGCAAGTGTGCTAGGGCACACAGTGCATTACAGTCTAAACAGTCTACGTGGTCTGCATTTGCAACATTTACAATTATGACCTAAAGACCTTCATAATGGCAATTTGACATTTGACAGAGATGTGCTAATTGCCACAATGCCTGCAGTGTTGACTGTCATGACAAGCCATTTCAACACTTCAGTCAAGACCGAAAAACAGCTGATCAAACATAAACATAAACATGGAGAGTGCCTTGTGATCTACACTACTTATGAAAATGTTACTACTTATTTGCTTATTACTTACTATAATTTAGCATTTAGCAACACTGCTAAACTGTATTATAGTATGGTTTTAAAACCTTGCACTTAGGACTGTCTGACCCAAAACACATACCCTACTCCAATAACCATGACAGCCTGTGCAGACTGTCATCACATCCCAGATTATGGCCCTGAATTGCCTTGAACCCTCTCACCTTCCCTGCAGCTAATGGCGAATAATCATTGATAATTGGCAGCCAGCAGCCTTTTACAAAACGAGAAGTGATTAATGCTAATTAGGACCGGATGGAAAGTGTGCGCATTCATGCGATTGACCTTCCCTTGTCTTCTAACCTCTCCCTCTCCCCTGCCCATCCCATCCCGACCCCCCTGCACATCCCGCGCCCTGGCCCTAAGCAGCCTGGGACCTAGCGCGCATGCGGACACATAATACTGTACGCTCTCTCTCCCTCTCGCACAAGCTCTGCTCTGGCCCCAGCTTCACTCATGCAATTGAATATGCTCTTTCAAAAGGAAAGGCTGACTGACTAGCTGGATGGCCAGCTTGATACAGTAGCTTGCAGGCTGCTTCTATCAGACGAGATGCAGTCACTCTCTCCAAATTGTGGGGGACCAAAAAGGAGAAAAAAAGAGCGTGTGAAAGAGAGAACAAGAAGAAAAAGCTGACGAGAGGTGCTCCAGCCACAAAGCCTCTTTCTCGCAGGGCTCATGATCTTTTCACATTTATATCTCACTACTCCCACCTCTCTCTCTCTCTCTCTCTCTCTCTCTCTCTCTCTCTCTCTTTCTGTTCTAAGGCGGGAAGTGTAGAGTCAGCATCCCCCTAAGGGTGGGAGAGAGAAGAGACGGGCACAGCGGTGGTAAGACATGCCAGGACCATTTCAAGGCTGGACAACAGACTGCTTATTAAGCAGTTATTGTTTTATAATGATGTTCAAAAATCCATGATAAATAACTCGCACCACAAAGAGAGGGGAAAGGTTGGCTTGCATTTGTAGTTGAGGAGTGTAGTTGGACACGCATATAGAGAGTTTTATTAAGAGTCAATGATTCACTGAGCTATTACTTAGCTGTAAATAGTTAGAGTTACTGTACAAAGAAAGACATTTCCTATTCATCAAAACCATAAAATACTTACACAAAAGCCATATGAAACAGTTCAAAAGCAGCACAGATTTGTGTAGAGAACGGTTTCAAGAGATGACATCTATTCAAGTCAGCACTGGGGTTCAAGTTGGCCTTGTGGCTGAGATAAAGAAAGGAAACACAGAGATCTGTCTTTGCATATCAGTAAAAGGAATCGGTGAACACTGCTGATTGTCAGAAACTGAGCTACATCCAACTTGTCCTTGACCTTCACGCTTTTCTCTGATTTCGTGACAACTGCCTTCCACCGACAGAGAGGTTAAGGCAAAAACATTCATTTGGGGAAAAAAGATATATATTTTTTTTTCGTTGCAAAACGGAAAGATCCTCAGGGAGAAAAATAACAGCTTTTATTCACAGGGCTTTGTCAAAAAAAAAAAAAACAAACATGTATCTCTCTTTATCTAAAGCACCTTACGTACCGCCAAACCAACCACAGCTCCGACAATTTGAAAGATCACAGCAGCCTTGCCTGATGTAACAGTGGTCAACCCAGCCTCACAGTAGTCTCAGCTCATCCTACTGTAGGAAGAGACAGCCTTGGGTCTACGAGCTCCCCCCAATTACAAAGTCTGCATTATCTCATCTATTGCCTGCTTCTGTTTGTCAAGCGAAAACAATGAAACTTGTTTTGCCATTCGCTCGCAAAGCAACTAAGTGAGAGGTACAACACAGAGAGGTAGACTGTTCATTTACACTTTAAGATAGACCTTTAGACGAATCCTAATGATTTTCTATACCAGTCTCATCGTACTGCCCGCAAGAAAGGCTTTTCCACCACACGCTCGCAAGCCCAGCATGGATTGGCTCACTCATTCTCTATATATCACAGGGTCTCTCCACTCTGTCTGATGGGAATTAATTACGCATTCTCTCTCTCTAGCACCCGTTCTCACGGCAAACACAATGAAATAAGCACGAGCAAACTCCAGTCAACATCTACACAAATGAATAAAACAAGGGCCCGGCTATCTACAGCTCTCATCTCCCTTTTGTCTGAGATGTTCCACTTTTACGGCGAATATGCTGACTCCTTCAGTTGCGCCGCTTTTGGACTGGCGGAAAGGCATTCACTTCCGTCTACAGTCAAAGTCCCACAACAATATTCTCATATTTTCATGAATATAAATTTCCTGTAATACATTCTGACAACTACTAATGAATAAAAACCACACACACACACACACACACACACACACACACACACACACACACACATAGCAAGTCAGCAAAAGTGAGATTTTCTTCATCTCTCAAATATCAAATATATCACTGCAATATCAGTGCAAGGGTGCATTATTATTATCAACCAGTATACCTCATTTGGTGCAGTTCTCCAATGAATCAATTCACAGCGTTACCAATTTTTCAAAAATCCATTCATGTCCTCCAGCAGGAAGTGATAATTACTATGAAAATGACAAGGTAATGCCAGCTGTATAATTGGAGGAGCAGGACAAAAAAAAAAAAAATAGGAAAGTGGGTCAGCCTCACCTTGTGTTCTCTGTACAAGGACAGCGCTAGGCCACCTACACTGGTGAAAGCTTTCTCTGGGACTCAGATCTTGCCCATGCTGCACTTTAGAGCACAAATCAATGCTGATTGGAAGGGACAGACTGCTTGACGCTGTCAATAGTCGTCTTGGGCTGCAGCGTTTCGTCCGCTCTTGCTCCCTCTCTCTCTCTCTCTCTCTCTCTCTCTCTCTCTCTCTTTCTTGCACGCACGTTGGAGACACACGTCTGCAGGGCCACGGATTGGCAGCCGAGTGGCACTCTTCACAAACAAGCCGAGCCGGCGTTGGAACAAACGGATTGGGGAGTCAGGGCAGATTAGTGCTTGCGGAACATCCCTAGTGAAACCCACCTACACAGAGGCAAAAAAGACCTACACACACACACACACACACACACATACACACACACACACACACACACACACATACACACACACAGGAAAGGCACTGTCTCCTCGCCATGCAAGCTTCCTTTTGTTGTCAACCCAAAACATAACTACATTTCCTGTTCCTGGTTTCGCTGGCAAAATTTACATATGACAGTAGACAAAATGCCATTGTTACATTGCTTTCGTCTGCACCTGAATTTGAAGCTAGTGGTTGATGTGACACAGTGAAGATCACGGTCAAATACGGAGGCTTGACGCAGCGGGCCCTTTGAAGCCAGAGGAGCATAACGGCGAAAACGGTGTAAAAAAAAGGCAAAAAAAAAACCTCTGGCATCTGGTTAGTGAGCAGTGGTGAGGACCCGTGGAGCCGAGTACATTATTAAATGTAATGAATGTCAGCGCATTCTGTCACCTGATACATCTGGTGCCAATTATATTGACAGGCCGAGACTCTCCCTGTACCCAATGCACTGAGGAGAGCTTCCTTCAGCCCTCCTGACATCTGCCTCATTATCCACCAGTAGACGAAGGTGGGGGGAAAAAAAAGAGACAGAAAACGTGGAAAGCAGGTTAGCAGACTTGTACATGCCCTGGGCCTTTCGCCTTTTCCGGAGGTTTCCAGGGAGGAGCTGGGACAGCGCTCATTTCTGCAAATCTCTGCTCACCTCTCTCACCCTTAAGCTATTATTGATGATGGGGAGGCAGAGCGGAATGTAAATATCAGGTCCAAGGGAATGGACACTTAAAAGTCATATTTAATTACGCCGTTATACAATCGGTATGCAACAGGCACGACTGCCATCTATCAGTCTTTTTTTTCTCTTTTTCGTCCTTCGATGCAGCTTCTTGTCCAAATATGACAAATGCCTTGAGAGAAACATTTATTTTTAAATGAATAAGCCTGGCTTTATGAGCCATTCAAGAGGAATGTTCTCATATCGCTGCTGGACTCTGGGTTTTAAAAAAGACCCAAATCAGTTAAATAGTTAATGAAGCTGAAGGCCAGTGTGAGGGAAAAAGGTTTGGACAATAATGAATACTATATTGAATAATGTAAAAAGTGAAGAGAGTGGATAAAAATAATTCATCCTTTCTTTTTTTTTAGCTCTGCTCCTATAAGGTCTCATAATGATGGACAGAAGTGCCATGCATAATTTAACTAATTTTAAAGGGCAGACGTCCCTTTGACAATTTGTGAGCTTCGTACAGTGTCATCAGGACTCTATCTTTGAAGATCACTGAAGCAGTGCAGCTCTCAAGGTTCTTAAGCCTGATACCATACTTAAGGGGCGATAGCATCTCACAGTCATTGATTTAATGTCATTTAAGCACAAGACCGATTCATGTATAGGTTAAAAGAATTTTAGTGGATTTGCAGGCATAGATGGCGGAATGAACTGATGAAAGACATTGTGAATGATCCATACAGTGATGATGACCAAAAACAATGAAAAGTCTGCATAGAGCTTTAAAGCCCAAATACACTAAACAGGAGACTTTCAATTCAAGACCTAAGACTTCTAATGAATATATTTACAATACTTGTTTAACCTAACTTAACTCATATCCAGTGGAAAAGTGTGGAATGTGCATTTTTCTAACACTATTTACCAGTGAGATATCAATAGCAGTACAGGCAAAACAAACTGTGAGGAGGCTGCAGCATTATTGATATTATACCAGGGTTGTTTTTTTCCAGGGGAATGGTAATATCATACTTAGAGCAGCAGGCCTGTGGCATTTCTCAGTTCTCATTCTTTTTTTTTTTGCTATTTTTTTTTTTAAAGCTACACTAGGATCACAAACTGCCATTTGAATCAAAGCACAGCACATTGGGGGAAAACCCTCATTCAACAATTTACAGATTGCCGTTGGCGAATACCATCTTGTAAGAAGGAAGCGGCTTTCAGAATGATTATGCAGTTGAAAATCAGACAAAATCTGTTCCAGAAATAACAAAAAGAAATTCCTCTCTGGTTTGGATGCTTCCAGGTGAATAGAAATGAATGTTGTATCTACAGTACTGAACATGTTGCATCATTATTGATTTTGTAAGGGTATCATACTGTGCAGAATTAGGTAGAGCTTACATCAGGCCCAAAAAATTGAGCCCAGCCCGAACTGAGGCTGTATACCTTCTGTCCGAATCCGACCCGACCCGACCTAACCCAACCCATAAACTGTAACTATGATCTCAAACTCGGAAAAAAAAACAGCAACGTTTCTGACAACATTCAAAGATCGTTTTGGCAAGACTTTTCCTGTGCCTGTCCAATATTAATCAAATATTGCAGTCATGTTTTCTACCCTGGATTAGGCTAAGGTTTGCGCAAAATGGGACGTTTCATTCTTTTATTTAGGCTGTAACTCCGTGAGAAAAGGACATTTCCGTCAGATCGATGGAGATGATACTACTTTATGTTTGACATAAATGCCTATTGCATCTAAAGAAAACTGAAATGTTCAAGTTTAATTGCCCCCGATGCATTCATCCAATGAAGGGATGTTTTTACTGTCGACAAATGAACTTGAGATTTCTCAATATCTCTGGCCAATGCTAACTCTCCTGGTTTAGTCTGAGTTATAGTTTTCGTCACATTTCAAGCTTTTGTCCGTTAGGCCGACGGCCCAAGGCGCAGCGGTCAGATTAAATGCTGCGAGTGGAGGTGCTCTCGAGCCCGTTGTCCAAATGACAAACATGTTCAAATTCCTTAGACTTTGTGTGGATCACATTATATAGTATAAACTGTGATCCACACACAAATATAC
>JASCQX010000326.1:8346327-8356565 GCA_030264415.1 Sardinella fimbriata
AACGTTAGCTATAACATTAGCCAGTTCGCTATCATCAGTCGCAACCTATAATCATCAGCTCTGAGTTTGATAGATCGATATATGAAGTCAGTTTGCCTACTTAAAAATGTGTTGCACTAAATGGATGCAACAACAGCTTCCTAACTTGTGTAAGAATTATAACTTGATAGAACACTGGACAGTGAACATTGGCTAGCTTAGGTTAGCCTGCTAACCACAGTAGAGGATGTGCGCTAACGCTTAGCCACTGCTTTGAATCAACTTCTGCAGAGCAAGCTAGACCAACGTTAAATGGCTAACGTTAACGTTAAAGCATAAATACAAAGCTAGCTTTGTTAGCTTGCAACTAACGTTACATATAGCTGAAGCAGGAAGGAGTTGTCAATGATACTGTGTTCAGTTTGTGAACGTTCATATGAATGCACAAAAATCAAAACAAGGAGTACTCTCTCGGTTTATTCATATCTAGAGGAAGCAGTGGATAAATGAACTGAGTTGACTAGCATCTATCTAGCATAGCTATGCAGCTTAACTAAGAAGATAATGTCTGAGCCTTGGTAGACTACCGTTTCGCCATTTAGTTACGTTTTTCCCTATGAAAAACCGCCGCGAGCATATTTGCTACTCATAAGACAAACGCGAAGCAACTTTACCAGCGAGCGTAAACAAACTGCTCGTTTTTGAGAGATGTTACTATCATTACCCAGAGGCCTCCGCTTCTCACGATGACTTCTTGGAATCCTCGGACTCAAAACAAGACAATCACCGCACGCATACGCCTCTCAGCGGGGAAATTGCCACATAGTCAGGCTGTTCAATATCGTCAAATCTACTATAATTCTTATATGTTCATGAAGATGCAACGGCATGTATGAAAAAATAAAATAGCAAAATATATCGTAATTCGCCTAAGAGTCGCAACAACTATATGCATGCAGTTATATTTACCTGTGGTCTGGTTAAGAGACTGCTATAATCAAAGATGGGCTCAGCTCTGGGGTGGTATGGTCTTTGGCTCCCCCTCCTGGACATGACACTTACAAACCAAAACATTGCGACGTGGGATGGTCGACATCTAATGTATTTATGGCCAGAGTGTGCGCTGATGTATCAAAGTGCGGGCTGACTGCGCACTGTAGCCTATCAGTTTGTTGACTGCGAAGTTTCTTTAACCGAATTAAATAATTCTTCGTGAAAGGTAGACTATTTGAAATATATTTTAGGCTGTAATACTAGGCCTATTATGCTTCTGTTTCTTACCTTAGTGGTTTAGGCTATAGCCTATAGTTCTGTTGATATTTGGCACAATGTGATTGAAGTGATTTTTATCTCCAGTAGCCTACATTGTTTTCCAAAGAACTGCATAATACAACAAACTAAAGACAAGGGGGGAAACTGTAAAAGAGGGACTTTTATTTGCTGTACAATTTCTCTTATCCAAAGTGAAAGAGGCATGTATGCAAGACTTGAATTCGTCCGAACCACTGTGGTTCACATCAGGATTATTGTAAGTGGAAAGCAAATGTCCACGTCTTTTCTCTCTCCCTTATTCAGTACCTACAGTACAGGTCACAGTTAACAGAAACCTAAGTTTATTAGCTTTCTACAATAAATGTAAAAGAAGCCATCACATGTCACACATAATCAGATACATTGTAAGCTGTCCAAGATTTCTGAACATAGTAGGATATATGCTGCTCAACATCTGAATTCCTCATATCCAGTTCCTTGTAGTGCTTTGCCTTTATAAAATTCACTGTTTCTCTAATTCTTTTTATTTCTATGTGCTACTCACATAATTCTATCACAGTATATTTTACCTCTTACAGTTTGCACAGTTTTTCCCATTTGACATTAATTATAAAAATTACCTCTGTAAAAACAATTGTTTCAATTTGGCAATTTGGCATTAATGAATGCGTCTAAATGACAGCTAATTGGATAAATGTAGGCATGTAAATATGATGACTAATTCACTTTAAATGACAAATTAGGTATCCCTGGTAGAGCGCTGTTTTCAATAGCACACCAACATTAAAAAAATATCTTTATTATACCCCCAGAAGAATTACGAGTACCATTCTCCATGGGAAATGCTTAGTAGATGTGTGTGCTCATGACTGACATTCACACAAGAGGCGCAACACATCTTCACAACAGTAATGCACCAATGTTTCCAGTTGCAAGTAGGAAAAAAAATGTAAAACAGGCACTCAAAATGTAAAGATATAATAGCATCTTTGCTTGTAAGTCTGAAAAATCAAATCGAACATGGAACAAAAAATAAAAAATTGATCCTTGGCTGAATGATTAAAACTGTACACAGGCTGGTGTCCTGTTTAGCCCGACCCTTGCTTTCACCAAAGCTTTTTCTTAATGCTAACCTCACAAAGGTCAGGCTCCATTTTACCTCAAAACATTAGGGAGACATCCCAGATTTATACAGCAACTCCTTTTCTGTACAAAAATAAAAACAACTACAAACTGCATCAATCCACTCTACATATTGGTTTCGCTATCAGGTGTCTTGTTGTCGAAGTCAGACTCGTGGGGGATGAGCTGGTAAGGCTTGTTTGTGTCTTTCTCCTCTACCACTGTGTTTCCCATTTCCGCATCCTTAGCTTGCAGCTCGTGACGGGATAGGTGCTCCACGATGCCTGCCCCAATGGAGTCTCCAAGCACATTGGTTGTGGTCCGTAATCGGTCACTGTGTGCCAAAATCAAAGGGAAATCATGTTATTTAGATTTAAACAGAAAGCCTTCTTGCTTGTTGTGATATTTGTTATTTTTTAATAACTCACAAGTTTACATTTTCACTAGGATAAAATACTTTGTTTATACATATCATAGGCTATTTCTTTGTAAGATAAAGAATTGAGCGGCTTACAAAAATCTGATTAAAAAAATGTAGATGTAAAATGTAAATGTAGATGTTTGACTACAATTACTCAATGTTTTTACTGTGGAACAAATTCAAAGCAGAGAACACAGTTAAGTGAACTCACAGAAACCAGTCTACTGCAATGATCAGGGAGATATCATCAGTGGGCAGTCCAACAGAGGTCAGCACAATCACCATAGTGACCAGACCAGCCTGAGGGATTCCAGCTGCACCAATACTGGCGGCCGTGGCTGTGATACTGTTCCAGGGGAAAGAAAATACACTTTTCAGCTTTGATCCTTTGGGATTACACAACATATAGTCTGTAAAATAATTTACAGGAACAGCTTTGTACCAAGAAGAGGTGATGAAGAGATCTTGAAATGAACTTATTGGTAATGTTTCAAGCTTCCATAACCTTGTGTAAAACGGTGTACTATCTGAACCTGGCTTTGCTCCTAAAATGAAAAGGAACCATAGGCTACCTGATAGTGAGAATCTGGCCAAAGTTCAGGTCCATATTGTTGACTTGAGCAATGAAGATGGCTGCCAGAGCCTCGTACAAAGCTGTGCCATCCATGTTGATGGTGGCCCCCACTGGCAGCACAAAGCGCGTCACCCGCTTATCCACATGGTTGTTCTCTTCCAGACACTTGAAGGTGATGGGCAGTGTTGCAGAACTGTGGTATAAATACAAGGAAGTGAGAAACATGTCTCAAAGCAGTGACCATGCAACACAGGCACGCCACGGAAAGTGTTACAAGCAAGATGATGATGTGGAGTCACCTGGATGAGGTGCCGATGGCAGTGATCAGAGCCTGCAGCAAACCGGCGATGAACACAAAGGGGTTCTTGCGAGTGACAATGAAGTAGAGCGTGGGCAGAACCACGACGGCGTGAACGAGCAAGCCGACTATGACGGTCACCGTGTACATGCCCAGCTGACTGCCCATTTGTGTGATGTCGTCCATCTCCACGATCTTCCCAGCGATCAGGAACATGATACCCACCGGAGCGTACCTGTCAAGAAACACACACTCATCACATCATCTCACCTGCCCCCATGCCTCCCACACATTTGCCTGGGCCTTTACAGAAATCTGTTGTAGCTCACCCACCACTACACTGTGGAATTATGCTTGAACATAAAGTCAGTAAACAGAAAGAGCGTCTTCCTGAGAAAATGCAGTTAGACAATCCTCGGATTATTGCATTGATTAATGGACCTTCCACATGGGGAGAATGTTCTCAAAGAATTTTTGTTTCTGCCCTCAAATGGTGTGGATCTGAAACATGTGGTCTGACTGAAGCTTTGACAGCCAATCCTAGGCATGAAAACACTTCAGTTTAATAGTGTGGGACACCACCATATTGAAATGCTCCACATTTCTTCTCTCATGCTCTGAAGCCGACGCCAAGCACTTACCACATAATGATGGCAACTAGCCTCATGATGGCCTCGTTGAGGCAGTCGAAAAAGTCTTTTAGAGGCATTCCCTGCTCCTTCATGTTGCCAATGATAAGGCCAAAACACATGGAGAACACCACCAGGCCCAGGGCATTGATGCTGTTCACCGTCCCCAGAACAGGGATCACCTCCTCGCGGGTGATTACGTGAGTGAAATTGTGAGTGTTGAATGTGCTGTTCAAGACCTTGACGTGCACCAGGCGCTTCCCATACGTGGTCTTGAACTGTGGGACAGTGAGAATGAACAAAGATTGCATCATGCTGACCCTTTCCAGTATCTGAGGCTTTACTACGGGAAATGCCGAACAAATATTTGCACCACAATGTCTGCATGATAAACAAAGATCAACTTAAGCAAATAATAACTTTTAAAACTAATAACTTTTAGTCAAGTTTAGTTTTTTTTCTGCACACAGAGGACATGAAGTCCTTGACATACAACTCATGTTTTTTTTTTGTTTGTTTTTTTTATCAGCCTCAGTCTTTTTTTCTCAAAGACATTTTGTATAAAAACATAAATATTTTTTTGAAAATAGCAGTAGCAGTATTACCTGCTGTGTGCAAGCTTGCACAATATTTGGGGGGAACATGTTTCTGTAAAAGAAAAACAAAACAAAGAAAACAGAATATCTCAGTTAAGAAAAAAAAAAAAAAACAGACCAGTGATAACACTGCAACAAAGGGCTTGTCTTGCTTAGTCAGGAAAGGGTTAATGAATGTTACCCTCAGGCTCATGGACTGTTCTAGGGTGCTGTTGCAGTCACAGATCAGAACTCTGGGCCAAATCTACTTTGGACAGAGTAACATGGCAAAGTGCTGTGGAAGAACCAGAGAGACACACAGTCCGTATTTTCTCATAGCCCCCTCCAGTGCATCCAAGCTCTCCACTTCCCCTGCCCACCGAGAGAGTACCTGATGAGGTCCAGGAAGGCATCGGCCGCGTTGACTTGCTCGATCTTTTCCTGCTTGGTGAACTCATCCTTGCCACCTTTGCCCGGGTGGATGATGAGGACCATAACGATTCCGATGAAGACGGCAATGACGGTGGTGGTCATGTAGTACACCACCGCGCGGATGCCCATCTTGCCTGACGCTCGGCTGTCCAGGGCAGCCATGCCTG
Source organism: Sardinella fimbriata (assembly GCA_030264415.1). Taxonomy (NCBI): domain Eukaryota; kingdom Metazoa; phylum Chordata; class Actinopteri; order Clupeiformes; family Clupeidae; genus Sardinella; species Sardinella fimbriata. The sequence goes on from JASCQX010000326.1 coordinate 8,351,797, forward strand.
GAGTGAAACAGAAAGAAAAATGTGGATGGCGGTTGTAATTTTAGGCCTTTAAGCCATGATTTGAAACAGCAGAACACTGGAGCTTAGTCCAAATTGACTTGTGATGCCTCGAGGCAGAGAAGCTGTAGTGGGCCCACTGAGATTGCACAGAGAGATAGTGGATTCCTGCATGAGAAGATCAAATATAAATCCACAATGGTGGGGGCATAACCTTCTGCCAAGTTGTGAGTCAAGCTGAACACATAAATATTCTCTGCACCGAATGCAGGTTTTGTCACAAGCTTTCCCCCTTAAGAATGAACTGGTCAAATAAAGACTCTGGTACGGCAATAAATGGGAGACGTTAAAAGAAAGCAACTTGAGAAAACAAAGCCTCAAAGACAGGGAACAGAAGTCCTGAAACAACAATAGATCGACGGGGCAGTAAAATGAAATATCTGTTTTTCTAAACTGTCAGAGACCATTCCACATCATTATTGCTTTTCAGCCACCGTCCAAGCAAAAGCCCTTTTTGTGCCGGTGAGATGTATGTGCTGCTCTTTTGATGGCAAACTACGTGCCCCCACCGTGGCCTTGAGCCTCCTCCACCTTTAGCCCCTAGCACACTGATCTCATGGCCCCTGGCCTCTCTCTTTCTTTGCTCTCCTTCCTCTTCCTTTCTGTCAGGCCTGGGAAACTTGTTGACTGCTCATGTTCGCCCCCACCACCCCCCGACACAATAATTACCCCCATCGCCCTGGAAACAAGGAACACTGCAGCCCGAAGCTTAGCCTTTCGGGACAAATGACTTTTTTATTTAGGGAGCAGTTGCAGGAACAAAGTGTCACACAAAAGTGAAAACGCTGTGTCTGCCTTCATGTAAGGTTGGGTCACTTGGAAGTCGCTAGCATCATCTGGGACAGAACTAATTAAAGTAACACTGTTGTTACAGAATCACTAAAATGTACAATAAAAGTAAAAGGCTTCCCTAACGTAGAATACTCTAAAAGAGGGCTGTGAAGTGTGGATATTATGACTTAACTCTAGATATCTTAATTAACCGGAATAAGGAAAAGACACCAACAAAAAAATCCAAACTACAAGCCTGTAATAGAAGAACAGCATATGTTACTTGTAACCAATTTCACAATGCAAGCATTTGATTTTTTATATACAGAAGTTGGGAATAGTGTTCTGAATCGTCCTCTGAACACATTAACTGATGACATGGTCTCATGTGACATATTCACCATGACGTTTTAGTCAAATGTAGCCTCAGTAAAGATCGTGACTAGTCAGTACATTCAGAGTAAATGGTTTGGAGAGGAGCATGTGAGAGTTGTTAGACAACCTGTAAACAAAGGCTATTTTCAGTACTCTGCCTTCCAGAGTTATGGTTCTGCTGCTGGAAGTAAACACTTGCTACTCCACTCCAATCTGAGTTTGGGCTCTGTTTTGAATGGCATTCCTCTTAATTGTGTTAATTGGCTGTCCCTTTCATGCTTACCTATTACTTCTCTCTCAGTGCCAGGAAAAGCTTTATAACTGTGAAATGCTATTACAGAGCAAGGCAGAACGAGAGAGGGAGAGAGAGAGAGAGAGCTTCAGGGAATCTACAATAGACATGACTGCTTTAAGTGGCAGCTGAATGAGGCTTTTGTGTACTCTGGCCATACCTCTCCATGGCCATAGCGCCCTCTGACCCCCCTCAGGCCCCCATGACCCCCCTGGTCTCCGGCTTTGATGAGGAGCTTACCGGGCCCTGACCACACAGGAGCGGTGTGGTGGACTGGACTCCCCACGGTGCCACACAGGTCAGCTCCCCTCCCTCCCATCACCTGCTGTTCTGTCCATCTGTGCTCCATGCATCTGGACACAGGACTCATGTTTCCTGAAGAGATTCTTGTCTCTCTCTCTCTCTCTCTCTCTCTCCCTGTCTCTCTCTCCCTCTCTCACTCTCTTTCTCTTACTCCGCTCACAAGCGGAGTGATATCAAAGAGACATCTGCGTGTTATCTAAATAAGGTGTAGTGTTTCTGGACTAGGTCCTTTTGTACTGACCCTGGGGGCTTGCAGTGTTTGTTAAGTTGGACGTTTCCTCGAAAGTACAACAGATTTAGTTTTGTGGTCAGCATATTGAATGAGAATTTATTGTGTTTTGCTTAGGTAACCTCACAATGGGAATCGCTCAAAATTTAGCTGTGGGCATTTAGCTGTTGATATATTTGTAGACATCCACAACAAAACACCTATTTTGAGGACAAACATATTCTAGTATGTAAACAGCAATGGATTTTTTTCCCACTGTTTCATGAAGAATAATGTGGCGGTTTGACATTTGGTGTCTGGGATCGTAACAAAACTAATATGGCTACTGGATAAACACAGTGCCTTGTTCTCAGTACATAGTGGCACATTCCCAAAACAATGAAAAAAACATCTAGCGCAGGAATTGTGCTAAAGATCACTGTGTCATTCTGGCAAGCCAATTTTCCCTTCCCTTGGTCTTACAATACCAACAAGAATTATTATTCTAACTATGCAAACATAAAATGTAATTTTCTGCATAGTATAGTATTATGTATATTTTCTGTCAGAATAGTTTGTGACCGACTCATTCTATCAGATTTGCAAAAGTTGCGTCAGAAGGATGACTGAAATGACATATTCAGGAGTAGTTTCACTCCTGTATGATGAGATGGAGCTTGTGATGGGTTTCTTTGGCTTTACCTACCTGTGATTAAACTGGAGACCAGGAGTGGAAGCACCAGCATTTGCAGCATGCGCATGAGCAGCTCACCAGGAAAAGCGAAATATTGCACCTGCCGATAGGACATCTTATAAGGCCGCAGACCAAATCCCAAAATGATCCCTGTACACAACACACACAAAGCGATGATTTAGTCGCAAAATAAAAAGGACCACAAATATGATGCATCACACGTACAAACAGACATCTGTAACAAGAACTGCCAATTGTAATAATTACAAACACTAATTTTATATCAACTTATTTTCAGCATTTCCAAATGGCTATGTGTGTGTGTGGGAGAAGATCTGCAATTTGGTCACACATTCCTACCTACAATGACTGCCACGACAGTAAGAATGACAAAGGCATTTCTGATGAAGAAACCCTTCACATCCTCCTTGGTGATATTTTGCGCTTTTTTCCGGGTCCTTATGCAGTGGTTCTGCACGCCTTGGCGGATCTGCTGCATCCGATTCCTCGGTAGTGGGTTCTCCCCATTGCTCTGAGTCATGTCTGCAGACGCCAAAGACCTGTCGCTGTTTCTCGTTTCTTTTTTCTCTCTGTTTCTCTTCTGGAATCCTCAAGGCTCTCCTCCTTCTCCTCTCCTGTAGGAGGAACAGTTCCAGGAGTGAGCTCATTATTCAGCTCAATGAACAGGCTTGGGTGGACCTCAATAACCACAATATTGTGGAAAAAAAAAGAAATAAAAGAAAAAAGGAAAGCGTAATGAGGGTGAGAGACACGTCGTCTTCCTGCGGTGCTGTCCTAGAGTGCCGTGTCACTAAACATCTGTTAACTTATCCCCTCAGCTATCAGCTGGTCGGAGCCCTGCTTCACATCTCAGGGGGGAGTTCATTCCAAGGGCCATCGACCGTGCATAAAAGGACTTCATTCATGAAATTAAGTTTTACCAATTGAATTCCGATTAGGATGTTGAAACACTCACCCCCCCCACACACACACACACACACACACCCATGATAAACGTCTGCAGTTTAGCTCCCTCGACCTCACTTCCCCAAATGACATGTTGGCACTGACCACATGGTAAAAAAGCTCACACATGAAGCATGAAGACAAACTTGGTGAATGTCAAATGTAAATAAACGTAAGTTATGTAACAACTGGACACGTGCTCAGCTTCTGTCGCCGTAAACACAAAGCTCGTATGAGCAAAGACCAGGAGGAGAGCCAAGCAAAGCAAAGCATGGCCAACCTCTCTGTGCTCCTCCACCGAGCCACAAAAGGAGAACAGCCTCGCATGGTGTCAGTGATAAGCACATTGTTCTTCTCCCCAAGTCAAAAGAGTAAAACTATCTTGGAAGTGATCATATTTTGAAGGAGAAAAAGGGGGGAGCTGGAAGAATGAAAGAATGCATTTACCTCAGGAGACGTCTCTTAGTCCTGGTCGAAGACTGAAATGGAATATCTTGAGCAATATCAGCCCAGAGAAGCTAAGTGTGTGTGTGTGTGTGAGAGAGAGAGAGAGAGAGAGTAAGTGAGTGTGTGAGTGAGGCGCCAACTCTAGAGCGGAGAAGAGGGGGGGAGGGACTGAAGGAAGAGGAGAATGGAAGGACCAATGAAAGAGGGGAGTGAGGGGCGGAGGAGGCGGGGCATGGGACTGCCAGCTCGACCCTGGAAAGAGGGGGAGCAATGGAAAAGGCAATACTATGTTTCTTTCTCTCTCTCTTTCCCTCTCTCCCTCTCTCTCTCTCTCTCTCTCTTTCTCTCTCTCTCTCTCTCTGAAGCAGAGTTGCTTGTGGCTCTTCCCCTCTAAAAAAACTTCAAACAATATTGAATCAACCCTAAGAAGATGAAAGTCTTTTTCCCCTCCCTCTTCCCACGCACACTTGTGTTGCACACATGGACACTGGATAAGATACTTAACATAGGTCATTATGGGGCCTCAGTTTAATGTGTTATTTCCAAGTCATTACGACCTGGGGTTTTCAAGTACTATACAGTCTGAAAGTAAATATTTACCCACGCACAGAGTGATGTGTGCTTTTCAACTACTTTCAGTGGTGGAAGGCTGAATT
>JASCQX010000326.1:11821448-11831906 GCA_030264415.1 Sardinella fimbriata
TTTTTTGCTAATGACAACATTCCTTGAGCACAAAGAGCAGGATTTTGTGTTAAAATTGACCGAAATTCCCCTTTAATGTGCCACTTCACCACAGATGCCTTGGCCATGTTAGCCAGCTTGACTTACATGCACACATATCTCAGACTTAACACCACATAGGAAGGTGTATGTGTGTGTGTCTGTGTATGCCAGTGTGTGTGTGTGTGTGTGTGTGTGTGTGTGTGTGTGTGTGTGTCTGTGTATGCCAGTGTGTGTGTGTGTGTGTGTGTGTGTGTGTTCCAGTGTGCCATGCCCCTTGTTGTCACTTACTTTCATCCTTTGCGTTGGCTCCACCTCAGACCCACTATGGGGGCCCCAGACTGAGTGAGGAGGTGAGTGAGCAGGAGCCTGATGAGGACGTGGCCCACATGACACCTATTCCCTCCCCTCACCAACTCAACCCTTCCTGTCACTACTATGAGGACGTGGCCCACATGTGACCTATTCCCTCCCCTCACCAACTCAACCCTTACTGTCACTTACTGTAGTGCACCCTTGGCACTCTTTGCTGTTGTTGTTGTTGTTGTTGTTGTTGTTGATGTTGATGTTGATGATGAGCATGGAAGTATATTAAAATATAGGCCAGTTTTTCTCTATGAAGCCAGTCATAAGGCCTTTTTACGAATGCTACATAAATACTCATGTCTCATAACATGACAAACAATCTGATGAAGAGCCTATTGTTGCCCTTTGGCCCTTATAATGTGTTATAGGAGACTACATAGCCCAGTTCTGTCCTGCATGATCCACATAAGTAGCTTGAGGTATTATGTGGCATTTATTTATGGCCCTATGGTCATCGGCTTTAAGCAACCAAAGCATCCGTGTTCACTCAGAGTAGTTGGGAATAATGGAGATGATTAATTTGCGACACGTTCTGTGTTCCCCTTGTTTGTTGCTGTTGTTGGCGAGGGCAGAAGAGGTAAGGGTTGCACAATCAACCAAGCTTGTGAACGCAGCCCTCAGTCATTTCCCATTGGGTCGCGCCTTACCTCATCTGTTGGTTGTGTGTTGAGTGGTCTTTGTGTTTGGGGATTCCTTTAAAAAAGGGTGGGATCTTGTTACATTTGTGATGTCATTCTTCTGAGTGACTCCAGTCTGAATTCAGACTCTGTTCCACTCACTCAAAACCAAAAGCCAAATAAGGATTTTGTTAAGACATCACATTTCAGTATTTATTTGTTTGTTGATGTAAACATCAACCATCTCAGATTTGTATGGATTTCACTGGCTCTATTTTGAATGAATAGTCTATTTTCATATCCTCAGGCTGAGCTGACTTTCTGTGCTGGCGACGTAATCACTGTGTTTGGGGAGATCGATGAGGATGGTTTTTACTATGTAAGTATCAGTCAGTATTTGAAGTGTGTAGGTAGATAAGGTTCCCATCTATGTATTGGCCAATTAATTCCAGAAAAGAGAACAGTGATGACTAAACGAGCACCAGAGCTGACAGCAGCATTCATAAAACCAAAGCCAAAGTGTGGTTTGTCACAGCAAATCAGAGACAACTAATAAATATGTGGGGAATTCCATGCAAAAGTGTTGTGTCCATCATGCCAACAAAATGCCATGGTATTTGTACAATGCAAATGATTATGTACAAGTACAACAAACATGAATGCTCAATTTTAAAGTAATCATCACATTATACCATATTGTTGTGTTGCCGTTATGGACGTTTTGCGTGGAATTGCCCATGTATCAAAATCAGCAACCCAGAGAAGCTTCTGTCTGTACTGTGGCATGATATGGTGTTTGCACCTTAAACCCTCTCTCACCACCCATCTGCCTGGCAGGGTGAACTAAATGGACACAAAGGCCTGGTCCCCTCCAACTTTCTGGAAGAAGTGCCTGAGGATGTGGAAGTCTATCTGACAGACACTCCATCTCGCTACCCCCAGGATCATCCATCAAGGACAAAGACCAAAAGGGTACATCATCTTACGCAATGCTAGCCCTCCTTTCATCCATCTGCTCTTTTGATCTTCTTTATCGCTCTATCTCTCCTTTTTATCCACTTCTTTTTATGCCTCCTCCCCTCCCCTGTATTTGTACTTTTTCCTGTTTTTGAAATCTCGCCCTCTGTGTTTCTGTGGTGTGACCAGCTACTCGTTTAGAAGGGGTTGCTTTGGAAGTGACGCTGAACAAAAACAGAAAGAGTGGCCAATGACACAGACGTGTCTGTAGCTGACCTTCCAAACTCTTGACTGTGGACCATCTCAGTATTAATGTTAATGTGTAGTTGGATTGAGGGCACCGAATGGGGGGCTATGTTATGTAAAAGATTCATAAAGAATTGGAGCGAAGAGGATCTGTTGAAGTTACCTTCCCGCAACTGTCCGCCAGGCATCTTTGTGTCATGTGTGAAGATGAACGCGCTAACTTCAACATTGTATTTTCAAAACCAAGCAGAGACGCTGAGCATTGTCTGAGATGCTTCATGAATATGGTCTTGTTTGTTTCTAATAGAAGAAATAGTTTTGATGTCTCGGAAGATGAAAAACAAATAGACTGTAGTCCTGCATGTCCATGATTTCAACAGAAAGAAATGCTTGATTTTTTCTTTTCCTTTTTTACACTGCACCAATTTGAGTCTAGGAATCGATAAAATATATGATCTTTTGTATATGTTTCTGAGAGCAATGTTTTTTTGTAAACTCGTAGCATTGACAGTTATTCAGTTAAAGAAAGTCTCTATTAGAAAGAACTGACCAGAAGAAGAATTATATTCATAGGTGTAATAGTAATATAACTATAACTGTGTGTGAAAAAAAACAAACAAACAAAAAATACAGTTGCAAATTAATGTTTTACCTTATCAACAGGAATCAGCCCGAGATCTTGTTCTGGGTTTTCTGTGATTGTTTGGTTCTCTTTTCATATTTCATTGTACAAACTGTTCAAAATGCCATCACTGCATTATTTATTATTTTTGTATTTCCTTTTCTCACCCGCTCGGCAAACACAGAAGAAGAGTGTTCATTTCACTCCGTAAAGGCTCAGTGGCCGTCACGTAAGTGAACAACCGAGGATACCGCTTTTACGCTCTCCTCGTCTAATGCAGATGACATGGGTCCCTTTAGCTCCTGGTGCGCAGCAGCACACACACACACACACGTAGATCATATGTATGCGTGCACACAGACACATGTGCATACACATGTGTACACACACACACACACACCACAGAAACAAACACTTGTAAATACATTTACCTCACACATACATCCCTTTTGCATACACCTGCAGACAAGCACCTTGTCCATCCAGAACATCATCCAACCTGATTTGATCCTAAGACTTCAACAGGGGCTTGATAGCTTAAATTTGGTCACCCTGGCCAGTGCATTAGACAAGAGGCATGGTATCTTCCGTTGTTTCTTTTGGGTGTTGTACATTCTAATGTCCGTCTTTCATAAGCAGTAATGTCCTTACTGTGACTCATGAGAAGCTTCAAGGCCATAGTTGCACATGGTTCAGAGTCCCCCCCCCCAATTCCTTACAACTGTGTGTAGTCAAGTAGATGAAAAGCTATTGGCACTCGGACTGAAATTCTCCATTGTCTTTACCTCCCTTCGCCCACCACTCCAGTTGAAGTAGTGCACCTTAACATGCTGCTAATTATATTTAAAACATTCATTAAAATGAAAGAAATACATTTTTATTTGTGAATTGGTGATAGACAAACAGCCAATCCAGCAAATAGTTTATTGCTGAAGTTAAAGTTGAGTACTGTATGTGGGGTGCACTTTTTCTTTCTCATCGGAATGGGTAGATAAATGTAGCCCAGTCCTTAGTGACATTCTCCCGTATCCCTCCATAGAGAGTGGCACGGGTTCCCAAAAGGAACCTCTTAGTCAATTAACATGAGAAATTGATTTATTTGTTAGAACATTTTAATCTGGTTCCAGTATATGATGTGAGATCTTTACTTATTGTTAACAAAAAAATGGAATCAAACTGAATTGGGCCAACTTCACCACATTGTTTGCGTCATGTATAGTCAGAATTTGCTGGTAAGTCAAACCCTACTTTTGCTTTGTAAATCTAGTAAACAATAGGCCTAAACTTTGCTAGGTCTCAATTTTATATTGACCATCCTGCTCTTACAGTCTCATGTTAATGGCCCTCAAGCTGGAGAATTCCTCTCTGAAGTGCAATGGGAAAAGCCTTGTAGCCCATGAGTGCAATGGAAGAATATTTTAGATGATAAATGTCTTTTTTCCCACTTGTGAATGACTGCCTCCACCTTCTAAGGGAAAGTGTGTTGTCATCTTCAGTGTCCCCTTAAAAAAGAACAAGTACTGTATACCAGGTTTGTTTTTGTTTTGGTGTGAAAGATAGTTGTTGATTCATCACATCCTTATTTCAGTAGCCATTCCATGTAGCTAAAACAGTGTATATGGGTTAATGAATGCAGATTGGGGACCAGAACAGAAGCTGCCTCCCGAAGAATGCAGAAATGTGCAGTTTGAGCAATGAGGCCAGACTGGGGAAAGACCCATGTGGATCCATTAAGGGCATTTGAAAAAGACCCAATCTCAAGCAGTGATCCACACAATTTTAACAAATGTAGCCAAATGTATTTCAACAAATATATTGTAGTTTGTGTTGGATCACCCCAACATGATGCAGATACTGTACATATGGCTATATTGGGACAGAAAAGACACTAAGACATATAGAATTAGGGTGAGAGACACTTTTGAAGTGAAGGAGAGAGAGAAGAAAGGTGGAAGAAGAGGTTACTATGGCAGCAGAAAGCTTGACAATGGAAGGAAAGAAGGGAGGGAGGTAGGAAGGAAGAGAGGAAAAAAAAAGAAAACACATTTTTTCGCCTCCACCTGAATTGTCCCTTACGGGTCTCCCATTAGGTGTCGCTGGACAAATGGGGTCCCAGAAGAGCAGCAGCCCCAAGCGTGCGCCCTCGCCCCCCGGGCTCCGGTCCTGCCTCCCAGGCCCCCGGCAGCCTTTCGGGGGTGGCGCGGACCGACACAAAGACAAAGGGACTGCTCTCCAAAGGGAAGAAACTCTTGAGAAAGCTTGGAGCTGTAAAGTAAACTCCCCCAAACTCTCCACCACTTACAACTACTCCTTCCACCACCAATCCTCTCCCAACACAGGCAACGGTGTGTGTGACAACACGCAGAGAGAAAAAAATCAACAAAAAGATGAGAAGCAAAAAGAAACATAATTTCTATCATCGTTAGGTGCTCAAATGTGGGTAATGATGTCTGCTGTTGCTGCTACGCTTGCAGTTTCACTCTGAGAATTAGGGTGGATTCAAAACTGAGAAAATAGAAGAATGTGGTCAAAACTTGTGATGTTCACAAGAACTGTTGAGTGCTGAGATTATTATTATTATTATGATTATTATGATTATTATTATTATTATTACTATTATTAGGGCAACAACAGAATCCTTTATTTAGTACAGAGGAGATTGAGATTCAGGGATTTAGGAAGGTTTACGCATAGTGATAACGGCAGGGAGACTTGTGTGTCGTATACGTTTGTTGTCAAGCACAGAAAGGCAAGGTCAGGATTGAGGAGAGACTTCTCTCCTTCTCTGGGGTCATGAATGTACAGTCCGTTGCCCTGTGAATATGTTGAATAATGGTATACCTCCAAGAACTACATACCCTCATCCCTCAAGCCTCCTACCGCCTGGCTGGCATAGACTGTCAGTCCACGCCTGGTGGTTAGACCACCATAAGTCATGCGATCAGTGTTTACAGTCCACTACTAATCTACCCAGTGACAGTATAGGGATTCTATACTCTCCTCTGCTCCAGACACGGCATGATGAAATCTGCACAGATCGTGGTTGCAGTATTCTTTCAATTTGACGTGGAGGCTAAAAGACCTTCACATTCTGCCTACATAGGAAATATGAATAGCACAATAAACGGCCTAGCACAGAACAGGGTCAGGGTTAGGGGGGTTGCTAGGATTTGATTCTTCCTTTTTTTGCTTTTAATTTTTGAAAGAAAGGGAAAGACGTCTGACAGTCGTGTTGCCAAGTCTGGCTGAGTCAGCAGTTGGGTGGTCATGACTCCGCCTCCATGTGTTTGCCTTAGAACTGCACAATGATTTGAAATTTTATTCAGTCTGGTCAGTGGTGCAAAAGGTTTGTTTGTTTGTTTGTTTGTTTGGATGTGTGGTGTGGTGTGCATACATGTCTCATTCCATTCTCTCTGGAAACAAACAAACAGGAGGGAGAGAGAGAGGGAGAGAGTTACAAAAAAAGTTTGTTTTACCGTCACGTGAATCAGTGATGTGCTGCTTACCGCATCCCTCATGCTTGTCATGTGCTGTCTGGTGGATGTGATTGGACATCTGACTCTCCAAATTCCCACCTTTTGCCCAAACCTGCTTAGCACAAACAATTCTGTGTTTCCTTGGGCCTTATTCTGGTTTGGCCGCTGCATCCAGACCAGGACTCCATGTAGGCACCTGCCAATATGATTCATTTTCTAAAGCTACCATTACCATTGTCTTTGTGCCCCATCTGCCCCGCAATTAGAGAAAAATTAGTGGAGTGAATGATCAGTCCTAACCCCTTGCAGTGTGTCATGAAGTGACAACCCTGTGACAGGTGATGCATTATACTGTGTGTGTGTGTGTGTGAGAGACGTGTGATATCTGAGACTTTCATCGCCTATTTTGCATCTGGATGCTTTTTTCATCCCAGCTTCTCCTCTCTCAATTCATTTTCCCCCAGCCCACTGCTCACTCTCCACAGGCCCATGCTCTTGCTTAATTTCTACCTGCCATACCATGGTCTCATCTGCTTGTAGGAAAGTGATGCTTATTTTATGAATGACAGTTTTTTCTTAGACTTACAGTAAAGAGATTTGAACCAAGACTGCCAAAAAGGAATGTATTCAAATAACATTCTGTATAACTTGTACAATTTTCAGCCAAAATATTAGTATTCAACGCCACTGGAATAGCTACTTTTTGCGAGTTACAGAACCATTATAAGTTATAACCATTACCGCTTATATGTATCGTTTGAGTGACTGTTGCTCTTTTTGTACTTTGTCCATTTGTAAATTCTTTTTAAATGTTTATACTTGATTTTCAAACTGCCTTTTTTGTACATTAAACTTTATAATCAAAATGTGCAAGCTTTCCCCCATGGTGTCTTCAAACCATAATGTTTAAAAGTCTGCAGTTGTGTGCTAGCTTTATGAAAACAGATATCAGCCTATATTGATGGTTATAATAAAATATTGTGTGGGTGTGCATGTGCAAAATTTTGTAACAGAATAAATTTGATATTTTGTAAAAAAAAAAATATATATATATATATATATATATATATAAAAATAAAAAATAAGACTGTGTTGTTTATTTATTATGCATCACAATATTTGACTTGACCGAATGCAAGATGTCTGAGGTTGTAAGTGCAACGATTTGCCACTAGATGGACTACACACAGCACACCATAGCTTGTTGTTCTACAAATGAATAGATCACATTGTATGTTAAATATTTAGTCATGTCATTCGAAATCCATCCAAGTTTCAAAATGTGAAATTGTTTTGGTCTATTTTCACTAAAACTTCCAGACATGACTATTACTATGGCGTATCGTAAGTAGTTGTCTGGAGGTTATGGTTGAAACAAACATCTTTTGCCTTGGAGCGTAATGAAATCGTACGTAAACACTGCAAAGTGTACCATTCTAAGGGCCCCACCTTGCTATGTTCCAGTCCCTGTAGCCTACATGATGACTTCACATGTGATTTCCCACGTCTGTCCGTCAGAACGGCCCACTTGCGCGCCGCTGGAGGGAGGGAGGAGGCAGGGAGAACTTTACCGACCAAGACAGTACGAGAAGCAGAGCGCAGGCCACTGGTAGCGCATCATCAGTCAAACCCACTTAACGCGCAGCCCTTACAACTGTCTGAAATACGGGGATAATAAACTTCGACGCACGCTGGAAGCGGATTACAAACTTGGAAATGCTCGATGATGTACGAAATTTACATTTAGTCCGTATCTAGATACAGTAAAACATAGTTAATAAAAGTGCGCTTTTTTCTCTAGAGTTGATCATAATATTTAGTTGCTGGCAAAATAACTTGGGAATTGTATCGACTTTTTTCGACAATGCCCTAGGCTGCAGGGTGCATGTTATTACACTTCTGAGATATTTAACGACATCTACGGGCATTTAAAATCGAAAGCTATGGATCTGCTGTACCAAGTGCTTCCAGTTACCACGTTTATGAGCGTTCTCCAGGTAGGCTAAATATGAGCATGACTTGATGACTTTGATTGAGCCTTTTGGTATACAGTTATACAGTATATATATTTTTAATTCTTTTTTGTCTGTAACTATTAGTCGGCCGTGTACAACTTTGGTCTTTTATAGGTCCGTGGTGACGCAGTGGCACCGTCCAAGCATCCAGGTAGGCTAAAACGTGTTAAACAAACTGACTGAGCTTGCTTTTTGTGGCCTCTTAAATGTGACGTTAATGTTAAATTATGTAAATGAATGCCATTGATTGTATGAAATTAATGCCAGCTTGCTTTGTATTGCATCTTAAATGTAACATGAGTGCTAAATTATGAAAAAGAATACTTCCTTGAGAAATACTGAATCGGCCTAACGGGAATACATAGGCCAGTATTTTAAAGTGATTACGGATGCTTGCCTTAGATACAGCAGAGTTTATTAAATTATAGGCAAAATAAAATGCTATAATATTAAATGGAAAATTGGCACTTCTAAGTAGGCCTACATTGAGTTTACACAATGATAGATACTAGGTTTACTCTTGACCCAAAGCCTATAGTGCTACCAATCTATATTTTTGACATCATGCCTCGTTCGCCTAGTAGAAAACAAAAAAATAATCTGATGGACTAACGTATGGTGTTGACGTACCATCGCCCTAACGAAAGATTTAGTGAGCGCCTTGATCCTCTCTCCGGCAAACTTTAAGGCTTGTCTATTCAGACTCGTTAAAAGTTTAGAAAGAAAGAAAGTTATTAAGTGTTTGACAATTGTAAAATAGTCCAACTACTTGGTTATATGAAAAAAAAAACTTACATTTAATCACATAGGCGCAGACATTTCATTTGACATAATGCTGTAAAACGTACTGGGTGTATAGTCGGGAAATTGTGAAGTTGTCAAGCAACAATAACTAAAATAACAACAATGAATAGAAGGAAAACGTGTCTTTTGAAGCTTTTGAATGTTGTGGTGTATGAGTTTGACCATGATCTGTGGATTGGTATTTGGAGAGAACTAGCGAGATCCATCTTTCCCGATGGATGCTTGTGAAACTTTCAGAGGCGACCACGGTTTAGGATTTGCGTGGGGATAGCGCCATGTCCCCACTCCTCGTTGCCCATCTCCTGGCTTAACTGACTGTGGCGCACTCCTCCCCACCAGGCCTCCAGGTGCTGGCCACTGCTTCACACTACTGGCCTCTGGATGCGGTGGACGGGATCCCGGAGCTGAGGGACAAGTTTGGGAACAGATCAGGTCATATTAATGGGAGTGATATAAGTATGTGCGCTAAGCTTCACGCAGCAGATAGAACATTCAGCCGCGAGCTCACCCACTTTCCCCTCCTCTCTCGACCCCCAGCTTTCTCCCCTCTCTACTTCTTTGCCTTGCCATTCCAAAAAAAAAATATCACTCCATCTTTGACTATGACTCTTCTTCCATCTCTCCCTCTCTATTTTTCCCGCTGTCTGGGTAAACACAGACTACGATAAAGACTAGAATGAAAGCCAAGCCACCCTCCCCTTCCACCCCGCCTCAATCTCTCTCATATCTGCATGCACTGACAGCTGTTACGCATTCTTCCACAATAACGTCGTTGTAGGGCATGAGAGCTCTTTGGTGGTGCAGCTGTTGGCTAGGATCAGACTTGATTGAACGTTTTGATTTCCAATTCACTTTCTGATACAAGCAGCAAGTTATCTGTAGTCAATGTTGAATTAAAGTGGACTTGAAAGGAATATCCAGCAGGGTGAGCCTAGCAGGCTGATTTTTTTGATTAAAGGGATACTCCACCTTATTTCAGGAGTTTGCTAATCTGTAGTCAACCCCTAGTTATACATGAAAATACATAGCATTTTTTGTCTGTGTTTGCAATGCCTAGTTTGACAGTATAAGGTTATTTAACATAGCAATGGAAGCAAAAAAAAATCAAATTTACTTATCAAGCACTTAAAAATGAACCCACAATTCACCAAAGTGCAAAACTGTTATTTAATTCCCTCAAGTGTGGACACTTGTAGCTTGATGCTAATAGAACCATTTACTTTCAGTGATTGTGCTAAGCTACGCTAATAATGTTAAAGGAACACGCCACCGTCTTTCCATACTTAATTATGTTCTTGCCTGATCTTCGACGAGTTGAAGCATACCTCTCTCATCTC
>JASCQX010000326.1:11989954-12000837 GCA_030264415.1 Sardinella fimbriata
AAGTGTCCTGCTGGGACACAGAGAATTCCACACTAGCAGTGAGGCTAGCTAGTACAAAGCTCTCTCTCTCTCTCTCTAACTGCCCCTCCACCTCCATACACACACCACCAACACCCAACACCCCCCACACACACTCACACACCAACCAGATTACCTAGTTAGCTCCAAAGACTGAAGGAATGTCACAAGAGCCAAGTGTGCCACATTGTCTTGTTACAAAGGCCAGCATTTGTTCTGCTGCCACTTGCAATGATTGACACTCAAACTCACAGTATTATCATTATTAGAAGGCAGGGTCCTTTGTTGTTGTTTATAACATTATTATTGATGTTTCAATGTGCTGCACCTGTGTCTGTGGCCTTTTTTTAATATAGACACAGTCAATAATTCTGCAGTTAAATTGCAATTTGGCAATTTGCAACATCACAAACCACAACAGAAATTAATAATGCGTCTTCCAGTTTCTCACAAAGGATGTTGGTTTGAGGAAGCTGCCATTTCCATCTTAGTGATTGAAAACACATCATCATTATGGATTGTAAATGAGCCAATTCACACACCACGTCTGGCACCAATGAATTGACCTTTTTGTTACAAATTGAGTAGAAGTTTGTTCGGGCATGGCATAGCTGTATAGGCTACCACATTCCAGTGATTAGCTTTACATTTGTGGAAGAGTTATTTACGTATGGATTACAAATAGACCTTCCCTACTGCTTTAACTTGTTAAGTGGGCCTATCGATCATGTTTTCTGAACATAAAGTAGCCTGCAATATATTAGGTTATATGACTACATAGCCTACCCTATAATAAAATACAAATGAATACAAAAAGCCGACATTTTTTATATTTATCCTATGGTGTTTTGGAAGGGTTGACCTATTTCATTTTCAGGTAGCCTAATTAGGACTACAACATACAATGATTTGACATTGAGGTGACGACCAGCAACTGTAGCCAGATAAAAAGAAAACAAACATAGCTTATTTGGTTAACTCCGAATGAAAACGTTCGCTACCTGACAAGAATAATTTACAGTCTGGTAGGAGAAAGGAAAATTGACATGATACGACTAATTGTCGGGAAGCAATACCTGTTGGCAATACCTGTCGGAAAGCAAGCATCCTGTTGGCGATAATTAGGGGAGTTGTGTTATGTGGATTCCACATAAACCAACAAAAGACGCTGGAGACTGATGATTAAAACGAGCCATTGTTTTCCTATTAGGGTTACCACGTTAGCAAAAGGTGTGAGCCAAAACCCGTTCGAGGCCATAGGGCCATCTTTGTAATTCAAGGGAGGGTAAGTAAAGCAAATACGACAAGAAACACCCTTACATGATATCCTATGTACTTTAAATACAGAGGATGATTATAGACTGAATGTAACCCAAACAACATGCTAAGCGCCTCTTTAATCATCGATTAAATTGGACTCTAGCTGGGATGAGACTCCACCAGAGGATGAAATCACTGCCATTCGTAAATCACTACTGATGTAAAGTTTCATAATTTTAAGTGCAACACCCTGGGTGTGAGGGATCTGGCTCTCTGGACATTTTTTCTAAAACTATGTGTAGCAGCCAACCTGCCGATGTATGTATTTTTTTTTTTACCTTGAAGGTAGGGCGAACACTTATTTTCAGAAAATACAACACGTCCATCCTTGAAGCCCACCCTCCACCAAACCCCTGACTTCATAAGCATGGGAGGGATCTTGGGCGAAGGCTTCTTGACGTGTTTCATTCTGGCATAGTCAGTGATCAGAGAGTAGCTGGCTTCACACCAGCACAAAACCTACCGAGACCTCCCGAAGTGACAAGAGCGCCTGTTCCAATAGGTTCCAGTGGGTCCTGAATTTGCTGGCTGCTTGTTTTTAACTCAGTGTTTGGCTTGAAGTTTGGACCTTCTGATGGAAGCCATGCCTTTAAGACAATCATATGATGGAACGAATCTGCATTTTAGATAGGAGAGTTTTGATAACCATTTGCGATTACGCATCGTTTGGATTATTTTTTCTTTCTGGCCCATGTTCTGAAAATGCGTGTTTAAGGAGAAATTGATCTGAATAATGGCCTGCTACATCTGAGACTGAATCAGTACGTGTTCACTTGCCTGAAGCGGGTTGGTCAGGTTAAGTGGGAGCGCACTCTTTTTCAGACTTCCCAAACGTCTTCAGGCAAAAGTGACACTCGGATTTACCCCGCACACCTCAAGGATATTACTGTCAGAAACCCTGTCTGAGTTGAACGGACTATTAGGACAATGTATGGGATCAATCAGCGCTGCTTTTACTTGTAAGTGTTCTACCTAATTTCTATAAATGTCATATTACCTTAATAATAATAGTTGAAATAACCATGAACCTTGTCTGTCAATTTGCAGATCTTTTCACTTCTTCGTGGTGTGGTGCCATGCGCAGGTAAATACAATCTCTCACTGCTTTTGGTGTTCTATAATGTGATTTTGTCAAATTAGGAATTCCTGCTAGTTAGATTGAGGAATTTAAAATCCTCATCAAGTCATTGTCAAAGCATCTTTTGGGCTATTACTTTCTTGGTTGAATTTAATTTGCAACTGAAATCATTTTATTTCGAGTGACAGCGTGGTAGGCGAGAATAATTCCCGTTATACTGCAGATAAAATTTTGGGCTATTAATAATTATCTGTGATAAAATTCTGAATGGTATATGACACATAGAGCCTTTAGACATAGTGAAACGTGTCATTTTATTTTTCCCTTTACATTGAAAAGGGGGAGAATCACCCTTCTCCTAATTTTAACCAGTATGTGAGGGAACAGGGGACGTTGACGGACCAGCTCAGCCGGCGGCAGGTCCGAGTGTACCAGCTCTACAGCCGGACCAGCGGGAAGCACGTCCAGATACAGGGCAAGAGAGTCACCGCGACTGCTGAAGATGGCAACAACTTTGGTGAGCAGTGAGCACTGGTCAAAATTTGTTTTGTGCCTCATTCGTGGCCGACTGAAACAAGAGAAAATTCCCCATAGTGGTTTTGATGCAATTGATTAGTTGTTTAGTTCTTGAAATGGTTTGTTTAATAGTTCTAAATGACGACCTATATACAGCTCCTTTGCATAATGCATGTAGGGACAAACAACCCACCATGAATTCCCTCACTGCCTGTAATACACACTTGTGTGCCAGTTTTACAGATTTTGCACTAATATGAGTCTTTCCATGTAGATCTGAAATCATTCTATGCTGTTCCTAATCAGTGATGCTATTTATGTGTTTGCATTACAGCCAGGTTGTTTGTGGAGACAGACACCTTTGGCAGTAGGGTTCGTATTAAAGGTGCTGAAAGCGGGCGATACCTCTGTATGAATCGCCGTGGGAAACTAGTTGGGAAGGTAAGTTTTTCCAGAAGTTCTTTACTGGTTCTGTGCCTTTTTCAGCCCACATTGAATTGAAAAGAAACAAGCCTGAGGTTATATGTACAGTTATTACATGGAGCAATAGGTGTGTGATTTTTTTGTTTTGTCTGCTAATTGTATGTGTTGATTGTAGGCCCTATGTATTGATGTTTTTAAAAGGAGAACTACAACTGAACAAATCTGAAATATAAAGCAGGTCATATAAGTCATTGTTATACAGTAAACAGACTATTCCGTCTGTTGAAGTGTGAAGTCAAAGTTGATGCTATAAATGAGACAAAAGTAGCCTGCAATATATAGATTCATATTTTAAAATGAGTGATGGTTCTACCACCTCTTTCTGTTTGTCACTGATGCATCTCCTCCATCAATATAGACATGGTGTTAAATACACCTTCAAAGATAATACAGTTCAGTGTGACCCAAAATACTTTTCTTTCATTAGCTATGTGATTGGAATCAACTTTGAAAAAAATCTTTGTGTAAAATAGTTGTGCTTCCTGTATTTTTGACTCCCAAAGCCAGAGGAGGGTTAGCAAAATAGCTCCTGTTGTGGATGGAAAGAGGGGTGTAAGACAGTTGCCAGTTGAAGGGCGAAATTCTGTTCACACCCATTCTGCGTCTGGTCATAAGTCAACCCGCCACTTCCTGCAGGGAAGTGGAAAAGATGTATTCAGTGTTGATCTCCAGCCATGAGAAAGAATTGAGGGAATCTGATTGTGGAGGGGTCTTGGGACACATTCTTTGGGGCATGCTGAAAAGCATTTAGGGCTCAGCTTTTTAGTGCACACTGAATGTTTCTCATCGATTAATGACTGACATGTCTTGAAAAAAGGAACAGGCTTGTGAGGATTTTTTTTTCTTGTTGGCCTATGCGGTTCACCTTCTTTCTCAAGCAATAATGTAATGATTATTAATTGATTAAGATGCACAGGATAAGATAAATGTTGCAGTTGTCTTTGATGCGTACCTGTGCATAGAGGTTGTCTACACTTGTCAGGTTCAGAGATGTTACTGTTCTCTGATTTTCTGAGAATGAAGGCAGCGCCATCTAGAGGTCATTATGGAAGCTGTTAAAATTGTTGGGGACTTCCTCAGATGATTTGTGTGGTTTTGTGTGTGATTTTGTGTGGTTGTAGGTTCCAAGTGAAGCATGAAATGTGTAAAATGCATTATAATGTTAGGATATAGGTAATTTTGTTTATTTCCTGTAAGTGAAATAGTCACTTACTGTTTGTGTCCTCAAACGCAGACTGTATTTAAGGAACATAAGAAGAGTGTAGCAGTTGAATTAACCCACAGTAAAAGCACACACACACACACACAAAAAAAAACAAAGACAGTCCAGCACTCTAGAAAGAAAGGATAGATGCCAGTGCACACAGAGGAACTGACTTCATATGCTCTTCCTGTTCCTCAGGCCAGCGGTAGAGGCAGAGACTGCATCTTCACAGAGATCGTCCTGGAGAACAACTACACTGCCTTCCAGAATGCCAAGTATGAGGGCTGGTATGTGGCCTTCACCAGAAAAGGCAGGCCCATCAAGGCCTCCAAGACCAGGCAGAACCAAAGGGAGGTGCATTTCATCAAGAGACTCCATAAGGGTCCCCCACCATTCCCCAACACAGACCGACTCAAACACTTTGAGTTCATCAGTTTCCCCCCAACACGTCGAGCTAAGAGAAACAGGAAGTCTCATAAAGCTCAGTGACTTGGAGACAAAGTGAACACTTTTTTTTTTTAAAGAACAGATGCAGTTTTATTTTTATATATTTTCATACATTAAATGGACTGGAAAAAAAGAAAAAAATGTTGTAAATGCCTGTAGATGCCTGTAAATATGGTAAGATACCAGATGAAAGATGAAATGTATGTATATATTTAATATTACATGTGTGCGTGTTTGTGAAAAGAGGGAACATATACATTTTTGAATGGTTTAGATATAATAAACTTAAACAAATATGGGTTGAAACTCTGAATGGCTTACTATTTGAATTAGTGCATTAAAACAATATTATATTATATTATATCTAAAAAATGTATATATATGTATATATATATATATATATATATATATATATTCTAAAACATTTAACAGCTAATAAAGAATATGATAAAAATTAGACCTATTCAAATAGCTCCTTAGCCTGGGAATACCCATACTGCCTTGCGCGCTCATTCCAAACTGCACGGCAGCCTGGGGACCATGGCCGAAATTTTTCCATGAATTTGGGAACCAATCAAACAACGGGGAGAGATGGCAAGACAATGCGCAAACTTTTGGACAAACGAAACCTGAAATCCTGTTCGAGAAAATGTATAGGTCCCCAGACTAAATCTCACTTGAGATTTAGGCTGGTGTTAGCCAGGCTAATAGCTCGTCACTAAATGTAAAGTCATTCCTGCTTACATAAGCGCATTTGCCCCATGTTTACATATGTCCTTCCTTTTATTCCCATTTTCAAATGACGTCTCCATTTGTTTCCACACTGAAGATTGGGGTCTGGTTTCAGACCTTGTGATCCCTTTCAGGTGTGTAACTGTCTGTACAAGAAAACCTGTCAATTAAGCAATTCATCACGCCTGTATCTCATTTCCTCTCTCCTGCTCTCCCATTCATACCCCTTCATTCAGTCATTCATTCATTATCATAGTGCTTACGAATCCCACCACGGAAGTGTGCTTGAACACCTGTTGTCAAAAATGCAGCTGGGAATTGGGGTTGTGGCTACTTTCATTGACAATGCTTTTTGGTGGCACCAAAGACTCAAATAGATTACATTGTTTTTATAGGGGGATTTTTTTGTCTGGATGAAGAATAGCTCGATCCTTGCTCTTATTATTTTCTCACTACAATCAAGACTTATAGTACAATTTAAACCTTCAATTCTCTGTTGGTCAGTACAATCTGAGGCTTGCTGTTCACCACTGTTAACCCAATAGTCAGTCAATGCAGTTTCCTCACCCAGTAACTCCTATAACTTACGTGGCAGTTTGGGCACACTGATTTGGCATTAGGACAATGTTACATGGCGTTGAGGTTGTCTGAGGTCGTGTCAAACCGTGTTTTCCCCTTTAGAACATGGCTGACAGTCTTGTTTTCTCAAGCCCTGCTCCCAGTCACCGGGATCAGTCTCGCACTGTAAAGTGAGAAGGGATGCTGTGGATGCTGGCACATCATATTACATTTGTGATCTGCCTTTGATGAGGTGATTTCTCGCTGTCCAGCATCTTGTAGGCCATTTAATTGGGACTTCTATTGACCGAGGAGCCTGTTGCCCCTTCATTATCTGCGCTATGGCCCTGGCTTTAGTTTGTAAGTCCCCACACCACACGGCCCTGTCTACAGCTGCCAGTGTCCGTCACCAAGGAGCACAGCAGATCAGCCCTGGGGATCTAGGGGGCTCACTGTGAGCTTAGGTCATGATGAAGACCCAGCAATATGCTAAAGCAGAGGATGTAACTTTATTGCTGCACAGGACAGGAATAGTGACAATATTTAAATGTGAAACGTCTCACAGAGCCTTTATTTATATAAATGCAGTAGATTAAAAGATTCCTGGCATATGTCTGAAAACCCCTAACAAATGTAGGATGAGATTAATGACACTTACAGTAACAAAGACATTTTCTATTTGTATATGTGTTACATAAATTATATTGGACATCATCTGACAGTATGCTTATGTATCTGTGTTTAGATTGCATCAGAATAATTAAATAACACATGGGTATTGGGCTGGATCTTATAGGATAATCACTCGAGACAGCTGAATATAATGTACTCACTTGTTAATCCTTGCTATCAAAGAAAAGGGCTGATATAATTGTTAGATTATCACTTATGATGAACTTGGCAAAAAGGGTAAGAATTAAAATATACAATTAATTAGAGGGAGATTTATATTATATAACGGCAAGTTATTGTTGTTACAGGGATAATGGCTTAATGGCTCAAAATGATCACACAAAATAACCAGAAATCATTTTAGGGTAAAGGTCTTTTAAAATTAGCACATCAGTATAAATAAATAAAGTAACAATTTTGCAGTCCTTTTTTCTTTAAGAAATTACCTTTGAAACAGCCAAAAATGTGCTGTCTCACCATCACAGCCATGTTTTTACAAAGAATGACCACTAGATGACCCTCTTTTCACCAATACAAGACAACAGGAGACTTTTGTTCCCCAATGATCTCAAGTCACACACTGAACCCAACCGTCTCTAAATCCTCCTTTCTGACAGATACAGGGCCTGAAACACCAGACACAGGTGAACAGATGTAGCTTCCTCCAAATCTGAAAAAAGGCGCCAAAATGAAATCAGCTCAGCATGGTTCAGTGCCGTTAAAGTTGGAATGACGAAGGAAACCAGCTCAACTTGAATTGGGCTCAGAGCAAGGCCACCTCTTGCCATCAGCCTGATGAATACCTGACATACCATGACTGTACTTCCTGCTTCCCCCTGCAATATTATACATTCCATTCTCAGACCTGTTTATTGTCTATCAGACCTGCCTATATATTGTCCTTAATGTTGCCTTATATATTGGCTAATTTTAAGCTAGAGGGACACCAACTTTTGAGCTAAGCCTCACCTACAAAAGCTGATACATACTGTATACAGTATAACTTACTGCCATGACCTACTGAAAATAAATACTTAGAATTATAGGGAGGTTGGATGTAGCTTGACATAGTTATTTCCTTAGTAGTATGTCATTGCAGATTATATTTTAATCCATTTGATTGCAGGTGTAATGACCAGTTAGAATGTTAAAGGTGGGGTATAGAATTCTCAAAACACTGTCAGATTTAGAAAAAGATCCCACCCACAGCCCTGCCCCTTTCCTACAATGGTCCAGTATGACCATATCATTACAACTGTCAAATGGGGAATGCTGTTCTGTCAAATGATAGGTTACAGTTTTTCAAGCCCTGTCCATTCCACAGATGATTGACATGATTCATTTTCATATCAGTGCTTCCAACTCAGTGGCTGTGCATACTGTAGGTGATGAAGAGGATATCAAGTAATTTTTGCAAAAATTGCCAAAAAAAAATAGAATTCCATAATCTACCTTTAAAGGCAGTAGGCCTAAAGTGACGCAATTGTGCTTGCTCTATTTGTATACCATTTGTTTGTTATGTCCTTGTTACTTCCAAAGGCTTGTGACAGGGATTTGACCACTAGAGTGAGCCAGAGATCAGCTACATACTTTTGATAGGTTTTACTGGTTTCCATTACTAAAATGTCATGACAAAAAAAGAATGCCACCATAACAAAGAATGCAATGCTACCTGTTAGTATAACATGGTATTAATGTAAAATACACTTAATTATTATATTATAGTAGCAGTAGCAGATGTTGACAACAATTGGCATAGCAATGGTTCAGCATTCAGTAAAATCACTTTCTTTCTTAATCTTTTTTTTATAGCAGTCTCATAATTGGCCCTGAAAGTCCAGCATAAACCATAAAAATACTATTTTATTAAATCCCTGATAACATTGATTCATGTTATTTAGTTGATAGTGACAGTGTCCATTGATTGACAGACAAAATACTTGTTGTCAAAAAGCCAGAGTTAGCTACTTGTGCTAATTTTCATCCTTGGCAATAAATGACATATATTAGGTTACATTTTACTTTTTCAAAAGACAGTCAACCCAATTAAAAAAAAAAAAGACTGAGAATTTTATCAGGATTCAAGAAAAAGTAGCCTTCCCTCAGGAAGCTGGAAGAAAATACGCTATACTCTTCTATCCATAACTGTTTAGAATAAAGCCTGGATTTGCCTTGACTCCTCGAGCCTTTTCTTTCCCATCCATGCCTCCACTGAGAGGCTCATCATCACGGTCACTCCCAACCTCTACCCTGTGAGTAGCAGGGAGTGCCCTCCATCATTAGCATCACCGCTAGCTTCCCCTCCGGTCCGCAACCCCCCCTCCCCTTTCACCTCCTCATGGGATCGGCTGCTGAGGAAGGGAGGCACTTACAGTACAAATGCATATGGGTCTGCCTGCACCAGTAAAGGCTTTAAATCCATTTAAAAACCCACGCCCTTCCCCCACTCACTCTCCATGTCTCCACATCACCCCCCTCCATCCAGTATTCATTATTCCTCCTCCCTCCACCCTCTGCAGTGCCTCTGTATCAACCGCAGTCTCTCGGCACGGAAAAGACAAAGGCAGCGAGCATACAAAGGCTCTTTTGTGATGTATCATCTCCAGTGTGGGTAATAATAGAGCTCTCTTCCACAATCTATGCAAAACATGCATGTGTTTAAAGCTTGTGCATCCAGCAGCTCACACAGCCCCCAAGAATAAGCCATGGCTGAATTTTCTTTTTTTTTCTTCAAGGGAAGAAAACATGGCAGATGCACGCACGCACGCACATACACACACACACACACACACACACACACACAGAGTCACACAGAGCTGGCAACGCCCTGCTCACTCTGTGTCGATGAGCCCCCACAGGGAAGAACGACCAGAGTGGCTTCTGCTGCAGCTCATTGCTGATTTATTGAGGGCTTGGTATCTGAGCGACTGTCTTGCTCGGGGGGGGGGGGGGGTCCATTAAAGGACCACTAACACTCACTAGCAGATGACTAAGCACAATGGTGGAGGGGAGTCTGCAGGAACAAACAGCCAGTGAGTCAGGTCTGGCTTGGTGAATCACTAGGCCGAGGAATGGTGAAAGGAAACTGGTGCATGTATTACGGATGAAGTCAGATGGATCCTCAGCTCATGGAGGCAAGATGTAGGAAACATTTTACAAGTTGAACTGGGATTTTAGCCTATCTGAAAGTGGGTTTGTAGCGGAATCGTATTAGGATAAAAATAAAGAAGCAAAAAGTTGACAACCGGATATGGGAATTCATACTAGGATGAAACAAAGGAAAGCAAAATGGTGATAACTCAAGGCTGAATATAGGAATTTGGCAAGCTACGCTGAAAGGTGAACAGCGATGGCCAGGGTGACCTTTCATTTTTCACACAGAGGGACCAAATGCAAATCAAAATGCAAATATATGCAAAAGTGTTTCACTGGAAGGGAATTTGTGCCACAGCTCAACCAAATGAGCTGGATTGAGAGGGCATAATCACTTTATTAGCAGTTGCATCATGAATAAAATACTTTCTGAGAGGATTATACTTAATATCTCACTCTGTCTTTGACAGTCAAGTCTGTGCACTGCTGTCTAGGCTGACTAGATTTCAATCCCTTGTCAAGATCCTTTTAAAGCACTACATGTGTTGTACACCAACATCATCTCCCTCAGCATGGTTGGTGCAACGCCCCATCCCCCCACCAGTATACCAGTAAACCAGTGCCATACAGTTGGTGTGGAAATGTGCTGTCTCATCCAGCAAGGCACTCAGAGATTTAATAAAAGCCTTGGTAGTAGGGTGGAATTCGATCCTTGGTGCAGCTCTCTGGATTCCCCCCTCCCACCTCCCCAGAGGAAGGGAG
>JASCQX010000326.1:13506793-13516909 GCA_030264415.1 Sardinella fimbriata
GGTTCAGATTTAGCATGGTTTGCAGTAGAGCGTGCACTTATGCAGCCAAGGTGGGATGTGGTCATATCCGCAAGTATTTGTAATTTCGTGGTTCAGTAGGAAGCATGCCACCAAAAAAAAAAACAAAAAAAAAATGACAAAGCGCCAGTGTAGGCAATACTGATGTTCTCAAGTGATGACGAAGGTGTAGCTGGACCTATTGGGAGTTGTACCATCCGAATGATTTTGAAAATATAATTTTAAGGCTGAAAAACTACATGGTGTTGTTTTGGAGGCAATTATCGAGTAACTTATACAACTTTGAATAAATTTTGACCAACAAAAGAAACTCTTAAGTAAGTTGTCTAAAGACAATAGAATATAGATGTTGTACCCAAATGTCCTGATGGATATATTGTAATAAAAAGAATGCAAACTGAATAATGCTCTGAGATATGTTAAGATAAGAGAACATAGTAACAAAGTATGAAAATAGTAACAAGTTTATTCAAGTCAGATAATGGATTACATATTGTAGATGAGAAGTACTGTAGAGTATTGAACAAGTACTGGAAAAGAAGCGTATGTTATGTGTAACACCGCCAAGGAGGATATGTCAGTCAAGTTTGTCTGTTTGTCTATTAGCAAGATAACTCAAAAACTACAGCACAGTTTTGAATTGGTATAGGGACCAAGAACAGATGATAAAATTTTGATGGTGATCGGTCACACCATCTGGAATTTCTATTGGGTCAATGACCCATAGCGTCTTGGCTGAGGTTTGCACTCTCTCAGTGCTTTTCTAGTTATTCATGTAGTGATTTTTTTTTCTGTTATGTGGCAAATATTAGAAAGTCGATTCAATGAAATCCCCTCCAAGCCTTGCCAGATTTTCTTATCTTTTGATTTTAGTCTAATATAGGACAATGTGGAATGGGTTGTCTTCTGATCTTAATCTCTTGCTTTTCATCTTGTGTGCAGAACACAGGATAGATCTCTTCACCATCTTTAAAGTCCATGTCAGTGAAGGTAAAAATATGAGCCTTAGATTCAGCATTATAAAACAACACCCATTTCTCATCAACATCCAGACAAATACCCAGTTCTCTGGGCACTGCATCTACAGGGAGACGGTGTATGGGGGTAGTGAGTGCTGAAAATTGCATCCAGCGACTCAGACACCAGTACCCATTATTAGGATAGAGGGTAACACAGTCATTCCTCTGAGCTGAAGCTCTAGTGACTCCAATCGTCCATCGGTTGTTCACTCCCACTTGCCAAAAGCGCCGTCCAGAGGAGAAGCCTTTTCTACCCAGCACAAAGGGCTGCCCACCAGATCCATGCTGTGGATTATGGGAACTGCGAAGACACCCAGACAGCTTCACATTCCTCCGATCATCAGACAGAATTAATCGCTTGTGGGCAGTGTAGAAGTCCAGAGTCACCTTAGCTGAAATTAGTACACAAAATCAAATAAGCCTGTATTGTAATGTTATTGTTAATACTTTTGTTAACACAACACACAGTGTCACAGTACAAATGTATTCATTTAAATAACGTTTTAATTTAAGATTTAAGAAGTTTTTGCATAATCCCACTCACAGACTGATTGAGTGACTGACCAACCACACCAAAAACTAGCTTCTGGCAGAGGTAATAAATGAGGAAAAAGATGGCTTGGTGTGAATAAATGAATGTCTCACCAGGAAGAGCATTTCGTCTTTGGTGTTTGGTTAAATTTACCAGGGGTCTCTCTCCTTTTTGTAAATGAATCTGCTTTTTAAGCTTGGACATTTTTCTCCTCAGCCTGTTGTTGTGCCTTTTCAGCTTTGCATTCCCTGTCTCAAGTGTAGATATGTGTTCTTCCATTTGCTGTACCTCTTCTGCATGCTTTTTCTCACGTGAGGCCTCTTTGTTTTTTTGGTTGACTTTAATTCTCCTCATCTGCATGATGATCTCCCGCTGAAGTTTATTTTCCATCCTTAGCTCACGACTCTCCACTTCCGTGTCTGGTCTAGGAGCTTTTCTGTGCATTGCCATGGAAATATCTGGCCATGACTTTTGCTGTGTTAAAAAGAGACAGGTCTGAAATAAGACTAAACAAGACTACTGAAGATTTATAGCAGCAAGCAGCATGTACTGTATTTTGTATTTTCAAAATCAACAGTGTGTGTGTAGTAATGTAAGCCTAAATATTTAGACAAATGTGTGTGTATACTGCATATATTTGTGTGTATACATACATATACATATATACATACATATACACATAGACTTGTACCTGTTTTGGATTTTCAACTGTGATATCATGATGCTGGTGTTTCAGCACTGCACAAGTGCTGCAGATGGAGACATGGTCAGTTCTACAGAAGATCTCTAGCGCTCTCTGGTGGTCCTGGCAGACCATCTTCTCCATCTGATCTGACGGCTCCACCAGCCTGTGTCGCTGCAATGCTGGGACAGTGTAGTGCTGCATGACATGGGTCTCACAGTACAGCGCAGTGCATGTCAGGCAGAACTTAACAGCCTGGAGCTTTTTCACTGTGCACAAATCACATGAAATCGGTGCCCATGCTGAACTGTTGTTTGCCAGTTGTTTTGATGTGGTTGGATTTGCGTCCATTTCAGACTGTGCCCAGAATCTTTTCTGACACTTTGGACAAGCATAGCCTCTGGCAGTTTTGGTCTGGGGACCGTGTGATGTGATGCACTGTCTGCAGTAATGGTGGCCACAGGGTATGGAAATTGGGTCCTTTGGCACTTCTGTACACAATGAACATTTGATAGTGTTCTTTTCCTGCAGACCTGGTTGTGAAACACTGAACAGACAAAGGACTCATTTTGTCAAATACCACTTTCTTCATGTTTCTACAGGTTCTACTATAAATCTATGCCAGAGCAGTGATGCCTTACACATTTATAAGGGATAACAGCCGACAAAGAGACCGTTTTGATGGAAATAATGGCGAGGTGGAGGTTAGAACTCGGTTCCTCCGCCGAGTCATTATTTCCGTCGAACCGGTCACCTCAAAGGCTGTTATCCTGCTTATCTGCTGTGTGTTAACACAACTCTCTTTAAATTTAGGAATAGCGTGCAGAAAAAAAGAAAATAACCCATTAGAGTTACCGTTAAGGGGGGAATTAACAGCCTGAAATTGTTCCTTCCAGTTTCAACTATTAGGCCTAACTGTCGTTCTTATGGATACCACTCTTCAGCGCATTGGTATGGTATGGTGATTCAATTTTTCTTCCAGGGTGACCAGTAATACAGAATTAATGGCCGCCCCATCAGCCAATCAGAGAAGAGAATCCCATTGTTAGATAAATCCAATTCAATTGAAATGTTCGATTTAGTCTGTCACTGAAAGATATGGATTCCAAAGAAAGTAGCTAGCAAATGACATGCGACAATGGCCCAATTAGGGTTGTGTCTATCTTAAAACTGTGTATTTTGACGTCTACAGCAAAGTGAAATGACTGAAATTTGAATTGTAGCCTATACAAGACTGTATACAATATGCTTGTTCTTACCTTTCATTTGGAGATTCAAAATTAATTGAGCTATCCATGAGCATGGTAGTTTTAAGAGTCTGAACACAAGATGAAGATAATCCTCCACTCTCTAACCTAAATCTATAATGAGATGACAGAATTTCCTCAAAAAAAAAACAATCAACAAACTTCTGATAATAGACAGATTGAATGTATCAACAGCCCCAGTAGAGGTGGCACACAGCATAATATTCTTTGCGTCACATGATGTAGCCTACTCAATGAAATGGACTAAAATATAGTTTCTCATGCCCTCCTTTCCCTCTGGGTTTAGCTTAGTTCTTTTGGGAGTGGCTTTGTTTTGATCAAGCTCTGAGTCATTTTTTAATGAGTCACAACATAGGCATGAGATTACATAAAACCAAGTTTACATGCTTCTGCCTCTGAATCAGTGTCACATAAAAACACTCCAGATCTGTTTCTGCCGCAACTGTAACTTACACACAATACAGTATGCAAAATACATCCACATTTGCCACATGAATTTTCAAAGCGGTTTTCAATAAACTTGTCTGGTTTCAATGAAAAACAACATTCGTAAGAGATTCACATTTGCAGATTGGTGAAGGCTCACTCTTCCATAAGAACTGGAGGATCCTCAGCTTCATGTGAGTCAATCGTAGTTGCTACAACAAAACAAATTTGAGTTGCTATAAATAGCCAACATTTTTAAATCTCTGTGCACACAAAGCAAACTACAAACTTCATATCAATCATATCATATCAATGTGGTGTGAGGGAAAAACATGACACAAATCTAAAACACAAAAAAATTAAGAGAATGAACAAGAAATAAGCACATTTTGAAAAAATATTAATGTATTTGCCTATCATATTATGCATAATGTGAAATGATCTACGTGTTTCTCATCTTAGTTCCATATTTACTAACATTTAAGTTTAAAAAACGTATTTGATGATATAGTCCTTAAGCTTACATCGTATAAATATCTGTAATGGATCTGAATTGTACTTACTGAAGTGTGCTCTATTTTAAGTCGTTCTCACTCACCTTGCCTTACTGAATGTTTTGTGTGTCGTCTAAGTAAATGTGTCTACATCAGAGCTTTACCCTCAGGTTTTGTCTGAAGTGAGCTCTGTCTCCAGTTCCTCATGAGTTGCTTGCTTCCTACTTTTATGACTCATTGTGGTTTGTTGTGCAAGACAGCATTTTAATGTGCCCCCACTTTTGTAACATATCACATGACCATGAACACTGTAATTAGTGGATGATGTTGGTGAATAACGCTTCCAGCTGTTATACACAGTTGAATTAAATATAAATAATAAGTCAATTTAAATATTACTTCAGCACTTTTTTTTTCAAAAAACATCCTCTGTATTTAAGGTCACCCGACAGTCAAGATAGTCAGTCAATGTGTATTTTGCATCCTGTTCATATTATTTGATTTCCTCTTTCATGTTCTCCTGATGTCATTTCTAGTGTATTTGCCATGTCAATATTGCCATCTGCTATCCTGACGATGTAGAATAAACATGAGCTGCTGCACAGACAAAGTGAAAGTGCCATGGTATCAGATGTGATTTTTGACCTACAGTATACAACCCACCCCATTATACTTTGCGTCTATTTAAGATATAACTGCACAATGGTCTATTTCAGATATAAATATCTAACAATGATTCTCATTTTTCAATTTCCAAGTTTCATGATTGTGTTCCTGACTAAAGCCAGTGCTTGACACACAGTGCACATATCAATCACAAGACATTTTTTTAATCTAAGGATGAGAAACACAACACTGACAGTATTCGACATTCTCACATCTTTAGACTGTATACACACTGTGCTACATATCTCAAAATTGCATTCAATGTAGTCTTTCTACCTTTCAGTTTCAGTTAGTTTACGGATCGATTTCTGAATAAAATAAATCATGTCCTTAAAGATTTCCCAGTCTTGTTGGGTATTTCTGAGAGGACAAACAGCAATGACAAAATATAAAAGTTTGTTTGTGCCACTGATCATTTTATTTCATTTGTGATTGTTATGTAAGAGAGGGAGACAGAGAGAGAGATGAGGGGACGATTAAAGTTTTCATTTCCTGTAAAAAAAAAAGTTTGTGTTTCAATGGACTTTGTTCAGATTGAGGAATGGAGGGAGAGGGGCAAAGTTCAGAGTGTGAGGGAGAAAATGTGTGAGCGTGTGTGTGTGTAAGTGTGTGTCAAGAGGAGGGGGTGAAAGGGAAACAAGGTTTTAAAAAAAAAAAACATATCCTGGAACGGCAAAATAGCAGGTGTGCATACTGAAGTAGAGCAGGCTGGAACAGTAGCAGAAGGGCCAGGAGAGAAAACAAACTGAGAAAATGAAGGCACAACAGCACCAATAGCACAAGGAGCTCAGGTGAGTTTCAGCTCTGGAGTGTGTGAGTGTGTGTGTTCATTTGTGTGTGTGTGTGTGTGTGTGTAATCAAGCTGTTTACTCACCTCTTGATTGTGTACATCCATGTGTGTGTGTGTGTGTGTGTGTGTCTGTGTGCACACACTTGTGTGACCTCTGAACTGCCGTAGCAAGGTCTGAAAAGGGCAGAAAGATCCAAGCGTCCATGAAAAGCATGCTGCCGTGAACGCATGTGACCGCATCTGTTCGTCCTTGTTTGTGTTTGTATGTATGTGTATGTTTGTACATGTGTACATGTGTATATGTCACAGAGTATAACATAGACAGGTCCCATTCCCACAACTACAGTCTCGTTTTAATTTTTTCTTCCAAAGAGAAAGAGCAGCAGCACTCCAAGAGGAGCTGGGGTGGGGGGAGCCTAGCAGACGTTGACACACGCAATGGAGGGAGCTGAGGGACGGAGAGCCACTGAAAGTAGTGGAAGTGGCGGTGCTGCTGACGGCGCAAGCACTGGTGCCGGGCGTCTCTCGGCCCTCCAGGAGCAGCTGATATGGTCCCTTCTCAGCTCTGGACTGTCCCGAGAGGTGCTGATCCAGGCTCTGGGAGAGCTGGAGCAGGAAAGGTCCGGTCCGTCAGGGGTTGGAGCTGGAACCACAGTCGCTGGCAGCTCCAGTGGCAGCAACGGTGGTGGCAGTGCAGACAAGGCGGACAGGGGAGATGGCGAGAGCTCCGAGGAGGGAGAGGAGTTTCTCCCTCCCATTTACCGTGACCTGGAGCGTCTACCACCCGAAGAGGCGGCAAGGCAGCGCGCGGAGGTGGACCACCTGCTTCAGTAAGTCTCCCATATATGAACGAATGAAATGAAACCAAATGTTGACCACACTGGTCCCACAATGGATACACACACTCATATACAAAAGATCCAGATACCAAGATACAAGTATTAGCCTGAAAGCAGCTTTATTGGCTGCATTACAAAATCAGCTATATTATGTTTTCACCATTTTTACATCCATTTTTAGATTTGTCATTAACTGTGTCTAGTATCTCTGAAATATATTCCAAAAGTAATTACCAGGCTTTATCCTCCATTCTCCACTGAAATCAGGCAGTTGTATTGTTTACCGTATAACTCTGACATTTGTTTCTTCTGAGTCTTTTCCTTGCCCGTTTCTCAGTTTCTTAATTTTACTCACCCTGGTCGACTTCTCGAAGCTCTCTTGTCCTGTGTTCTCATATGTGGCGTTGGGGGTTCATATGAAGGAGAGGTTCCTCCTTTTTCTAGTTACTAATTACCCACCCTATTCATTATTCTCTGGGCCTTTTTCTATCTAATAAATCAGCTACCTCCACTGGTTAAAATTAACAGAGCAGCACACACAGTGTGTGTGCATGCGTGTCTGTGTGTACTCTACAGGTGATATAGCTGGAGAACAGATAGCATTGTTGCCACAGCAATTTGCTTGAGTCATGTTGATGTGCACTGATATAATGCACACTTTGGGTTATAATTTAGAAGTTTAAAATAATTTATTGTATTTTTATAAATTTTGGGGGGAAAAACATATTTTAGGGGGCAGTAGTTGCTCTCTGTACATGTAATAGATTGGAAAATTAAAGCTTGAGAGCTTCTTAGGTCTAGAGAGAGTTTCTTTCATTAGTTTTATAGCTCAGACTGAAGCAGTGACCTGAAAATGTGTGAGACTGTTTTAAGTGTGTGTGTGTGTGTGTTAGTGGGTGTAATTCTCTGTAAGCAGAGCTGGACTTTGTCCCTTGGTATATTCCCCTTATCTCTCTCTGTCAACATTCACCACATCAACATCTCCCTCCCTCTCTCTCTCTCTCTCACTCACTTTCTCTCACCTCCCCCCTCCCTCTCTTCTTTTACAGTACCTCCCACTGTTTTCTTGTTATTTTGCATTTTACCATGTTGTATTAAACTAATGGTTAGCATTTTGACATCCTTCTTCACATCAAAAATACATTAAAAAATAACGTCCATGAAAAGTGAATTCATGTCAGTTGCTCTGAGATCTACTGTAGGTTTTGGTCTCGTCTACCATATGGTCAGAATTTTAACATTCAGACCTGAGATGAAGCCTGACTAAATCCTGGCACTATATAATTAGTTAAAGGGGCCACTGAATGAAAAACAGTTTCTACGTTGGCTTTACTGAAGGTTGTGCATGATCATCATGAACATGAAACATGGTTGTGTGGAAATCAATTGTAGTTCAATTGTTGTTGCTACAGCGGACACCATTTAGCAAAAACGTTTCATAATGGTTCAATGGTTGATGAAATCATTCTTGTGTGTGTGTGTGTGTGTGTTGTTAAGAGAGGACCCCTGGAGAGTGGCTAAGCTGGTCAAGAGCTACATGATGCAGCACAACCTTCCGCAGAGGGAGGTGGTAGAGTCCACAGGCCTGAACCAGTCCCATCTCTCCCAGCACCTCAACAAGGGCACACCCATGAAGAATCAGAAGCGTGCGGCACTCTACAGTTGGTACGTCAAGAAGCAGTGCGAGATCAACCAGCGTGAGTACCACCCACTTTTCAGCTTTCCTCTTTCAATCAAATACAGTACTGCACTATGATGCTGCTGCCTCTCTCTTGGTGAGTGGCCCCAAAATGTTCCCCTGCATAAAACATTTTTAAGACAAAGCTGTGAGAAAAAAAGCTTGATCACAATAAGTTTACCACAATGGCCTGTCACTTACAGTAGCCCATCACCATTGAGGTAGATAATGTCTTTACTGTAGTTTTTAGACAAAGTTGATTCCAACCACTTTCTCTTCCCAGGCATATTTCTGATGGATCTATTTTTTACTACTGACTGGCTCTTAATATGGAAAGCAGACATTGATTAATGTACTAAATGTTTTATGAATGACAATGAAAATCCTAAATCCTGACAACCAAAAATAATAGGAAATAACTCCAGTGTCTTCTAGTTCAAATACTAAAATGAAAGAGTTTGAAAAGTCCAGAGTTTGAAAAATGCTCAGGCCAAACTACAAATAAATGAATTTGAAAACTCATTGAGTTCAAAGTTTAACAACATGATCAATCCCACACAGAGTTCACCAATGCGAGTCGGGGCATGACAACAGGAGAGGAAGCGGGAGAGGAGGGCAGAAAGGGCAGGAGGAACAGATTCAAATGGGGACCTGCTTCCCAGCAGATCCTGTTTCAGGCCTATGAGCGACAGAAGAACCCCAGCAAGGAGGAGAGGGAGGGCCTAGTGGATGAATGTAACAGGTGGGTCAGTGGCAAAGAGTGAAATGATTTGTTTGATGCTTTGTCTTAAAAGTTTTATGAAAAATATCAAGAACTTTCCTGAATTGACCTTTCCTGTATTGTGTTTCAATGTACTGTTTTTAATATAAACCAAAGTAAACCATTCGGAATGATACATGACATTATTAAAGGTTTCAATTATGAGAAGATTTAATAAAAGCATTACCACTGCGTTTTCAAAGCCCTTTTAGTCATCATGGACTGATATTTTGCCTAAATTTAAGGCGCGTTGTATACTGTAAATGCTTGATAGATACATGTGTGTGTGTGTGTGACAGAGCGGAGTGTATACAGCGCGGTGTTTCACCCTCTCAGCTAGCCGGTCTGGGCTCAAACCTGGTGACGGAAGTGCGGGTGTACAACTGGTTTGCCAACCGCCGCAAAGAAGAGGCCTTTCGCCACAAACTGGCACTAGACACGCCCTACAGTGGGCAGTCAGCACCCACCAGTGCTCACACACTGCCTACCAGCCCTGTGCAAGGTACTGTACTTGGAAGGCCAACGAGCCATCACATAGTTGTTTCTGTCATAAGCGGTGTGACCAAATGAAGAAAACAAGATTGTTAAAAAACACTAATTTTCAGCACTTAATGGTCTTACTTGCCGTTCCCCACATGCTGCTACGATCAGCAATCAACTCTGTCAACCTCAAACACCAACAGAGCAGAGCAGGGCTGTCAAACTAATTTTAATCCATACAGTAGCCTACTACTTTTGTAAACAAAATTAACAAATTAATCAAGTCAAGCCTACCACGTCTACATGCGTGACCACAAACTGACGGCACGTTTCCTAAACAGCACAGTACTATTATGTCTGTGTTCTCTCACCATTTAATTTTATCTATCTTTTCTATCACTAGTTGGCATCATAGTTCAGTGACTTTGAATTCAATAGTGAGTGACATGCAGAGATGGCAGTAT
>JASCQX010000326.1:15957145-15967942 GCA_030264415.1 Sardinella fimbriata
CACTACACTCATTAAGCCCACTTTGTAGGTCTGGATGAGGTACAGTGTACTCATATCAAATGCAACTGTGGAATCCATGAGACCAGAAGCCATTTACAAAACTATCTACAAAACAATCACACTCAAAGTCAGAATTAGATATAATATTTAATGAGAAGCAACAGGCACTAACTGATAGCCTACTATGTGTTGCCAAAAAAGAGAGTAGAAAACAATTCCATTTACATTGTCTGGTCCACACAATAAGAGCCTTCTCCGCATAAAACACAACACAAATTACCAGGGACCTGTATTACATTCTGTCATCAAGAAAATGATGTAAGCACTTCCTAAATAATTATGTTTTGCTATCTCAAAGTCATACTCTGATATATTAACTTTAGTTAAATGTCAAAAAGATTAAAATCATCTTATCTTTAGCTTTAGATAGACTTCATTTGGTGTTGATTGCCAATACAAAGGGTTTTCCAGTCTTATCACAAACTAACCCATCTCAGCTGGCCCTGTCACTCTTTTTCTGCTGCTTGCTAGTTTGGTTGACTTCAGCAAGTCCGCTGAACAACAGATGAAATGTCCAAGATTTCAAATGTGGAGCTGATTCCTGGAGGCCTGTCATGTAGTGTTGCAGGGGAAAGAGAGCATGAGAGGCTGGCGGTCTGGGGAAACCCTCTGATACTGAGCTCACAGATCTAAGTGCCATTTCTTCCCACAGCAGAGGGTTTCAGGGGGACTGTGCAGCGAGAGCCAGTTCAGTCAGAGATGGGGAGCCACCAGAGGAGCTGATGGCTAAATAGCCCCCTGGATTATTACACAAGTACCTCAGAATGCTCACTTCAGAAGCAGCTCATTGCCACTTCATGAGGCCAAACTGAATGATCTAGTAATGAAGGCTTGAGGTGGGGAGCTGATTTGAGCAACATGGATTATAATCTATGTTTGAGTGCGTTGGGTTGGGGTAAGACAAGTGTCCTGGTAAGCAACCAAAAAGGTCCCTGCTGACTTTCCTTACTGATGTTGAAGGCCTGAACCTGACACCTCAAGATGGAAACGGTGGTGTTAAATGATCCAAGAGTGTTAAGTAACTATTAAAGACCAAAACAGGTGCACTGAAAATATGTGTGTCCATTAACAGACTATTGATTGACGTAAGCTAGCTAGCTTTTAATATAAAAGACAGTAGCCATTCTGGGACTCTTCTGGATCGCCGTTGTTTCTTGCCCTCCACTACCATCACCTGTCTGGACTCTCAACATGAACTTACCATCAAAACTGGCTGCTACTCTTTCTACTGACATCTGAACGCACCCTGTGTTTTTTTCCCATGCAAATCCACGTATGTACACACAAATACACTTCACACACTGTCCGACCACTAAAAACACAGAACAGAACAAAACAATTCAAAACAAAGCATAAAAACTCGTTACAACATAAAAAGTGCAAAATAACAAACACACCAACCAAAACATGTATTCCTCCCTCTTCCTTCTCCCTCTCTCTCTCTCTCTTTGAAACACGGCAGAGAACATTCTTCATATAATGATAACAATAATGACATCTACCGTCGTAGCAGCTCTAAGATACGAGTACAACTGGAAGCGGAAATAAGGTGCTTTTAGCTTTAGCGCCCCCCCCTTGGTGGGGCAAGTGTACAGGACACATGGTCTGGACTCATGGAGACAGGTTGTTGGCCAGCTCGATGAGGGCCAGAGCCCCGTGCAGACGCTCTCGTTGCTCCTGGAGACGACGTCTAGCCGCCCCGCCACCGCTGGACTTCTCTTCCTCTGGAGGGGTCTCCTCTTCTTCCTCATCGGACTGCAGGAATTCCAAAGGGTCCTGCTGTTCCTGGTCCTCTATGTCCCCCTTTCCAGAGGGTTTGCCCTTGGTGGGTGGGGGGACGCGCTGCTCACGAGTCTGCCAGTATCTGCACATTGGGGAAAGATGCTTCGTTATAGACCTAACATGTTACCTTGAACTGAAAAACATTTGGAAGGTTGGGCACGCCTGTTGTTCACAGTGCTTGCTGTCCAGTGTCCTGGCGTCAGTCACATTGCACTTACCTGTGTGCATGTACTTGTGTATGTGAATGTACACAGATAAGAACACTTACTTGGCTAGCCACTCGGCAACTGCCTTGTTGTCAACACTATGGGCCTTCCCCGGGCTCATGGTAGGCTCTTCCCTCTTGAGGCGGGCATATGGGTGTTTGGGGCAGTGGCGGTTAGCATGGGTGAAGCGGCTGCCACAGCCTGGACAACAGCGTGTATACATTCCGACACTCAGTAAGTACACATTCATTGACTACATAATTTCAAAGGCTAACAACAAATGTAGTGTCCCTCACCTTTCTCTGAGCAGACAAAAGGCTTCTCTCCTGTATGAAGACGCTGGTGTGTCTTCAGCTGACCACTTTGGACAAAAGCCTTCCCACAACCCGGATAGTCACAGAGGTAAGGTCTCTCCCCTGAATGTACATGAATGATCCACGTCATGTCTCATCCACATGAATGATCCACATGTCACATGATCTCACAAGTCATGTGAGGAGGGATTAAATTCTCACGTAAAAGCCTCCTATTTTATATTATGCTACTTTACTATTACTGTCTGCATTGTTTAGAGACAACATTCTGATTTCTTTATTACAGTGAAATGTCTTTCCAAAGGTGTGCTGTTGCTCACCTGTGTGTGTGCGCTTGTGAGCCTGTAGTGACTTCTCTCGGGGAAACACACGGTGGCAGATGTTACAGCGGATTCTGCTGGTGGAGTTCTCGCCCTCTGAGATTAACTCGCGTACAGTGTCAGCGCGCGGACGGCCACGGCGCATACCGTCCTAAAAACATGAAAGATAACAATTATGACTTGAAAGACTTAGGAAAGAATACCAAGTGAGCTGGCTGTTTAATCCCCCCCCCCCCCCCCCAAAAAAAAGAAAAAAAAAATGCAAGCGAGACCCGCCCGCCTCATGGAAAATTAGGACAGCCTGTAGCCGTCTATGGGCATAATAGCCCAGCTATATTGCTATTCCACAATTGATAATACCCCTTGCATATTTAAACATCGTTATTCTGAAACAGTATTGGCCTATTTCAAATGATTTGCTCAACATTAAATAACTTTTAAAAAGACTCCCAACATTTCCGGTAGGGATTTTGGCGCGCGTC
Source organism: Sardinella fimbriata (assembly GCA_030264415.1). Classification (NCBI taxonomy): domain Eukaryota; kingdom Metazoa; phylum Chordata; class Actinopteri; order Clupeiformes; family Clupeidae; genus Sardinella; species Sardinella fimbriata. The sequence goes on from JASCQX010000326.1 coordinate 15,960,310, forward strand.
GAAACGTCACGCGAGGACAGCTGCTACAGTAGGAAGTTGAAGGGCTTTAAAATCCAGCTTGTTCATTTGAACACGTTTCCTCTATATACATTTAACATAGGCTCTACTGTATATTGACTAGGTACAGGTTTACGTGCATCACACATGTGTAGAGAGCGATAAACTAGCATTTTAAGGCACTAATCTGCCCTTTGAAATTAATATCGGTCAGAGCCCATTTCCCGCATTTCTAATAATGATAGACTAGCCAGTCATAGTTGGGATTTTTGCCCATTGTCATTATGATGTTGTTATCACGCTATTATACTTGGGTTGTACAAAATTATTAGGGCAGGTTTTTTAAACTGCTATACAGTAGACAGTATATCTTCCGAAAGTGTCTTTGCTGTTACATTAGGAACATGCGCTAGGCCTCTCTCACATTTTATTCTGTAGCATAATAACCTTTACATATGAAACCGAAATGAGACACAATTTCTACAATTAGACTTTACAGACGTCTTACTAAGTTTGGCAATGTATACGACAATGGCCACGAAACCCACCTTAATATGATCAGGACACGCAGCGTGGTCAGTTTCAACCGTGGAGCCGCTCCTGTTAGGTGAGGCGGGTCCGGTCCCTGTGCCAGGGCTGAGAGTAACATTATGCGCATTCTCTCCCCATTTCCATGGATATACCATAAAGTCGCTGAATCCTGGACTTGTTGGCATAAGTGAGTCAGTCTTGGGTTTTATCGGAGTGGTCTTGATGACAGACACCAACACACGTTTTGGTGAATCATTGCAAAAAATCATTTGAGGAGAATTGCTCTCTGCCATCGTGGCAATCTTCCCTTAAAGTTGTTTTAAGGCCTTAAATCGATGTGTAAATCAGCTCTAAAATCTCGGAAACTATGTCTTATTAAAATATTAAAAGTTATCTCTTGCAAAATTCACGCGCTTTGGAAAGTCTTCTCCATCCACACAAGACGTATAAAAGTATTCCAGGAATCCTTGTTCAGGTTCACAAAAATAATTCATTTCCAGAACGAAGTCAAGGTGCGCAGTGTTTGGGGGTTTTCCAAAATGCTATATATAATAACACTCAATCTCAACATTCCGCCTTCTACCTCGGCTGTTCTCTGCTCTGTGGAATGAACATTGTTCGCCGGATACTGAACCACTTTTCCCGCGTTACAAATCGCGCTCGGGCGGTCTGCTCAGCGAATCAAATGTGAGGTTGTTAAAGAACACCCCTTCGACACAGCGGAAAGAACCTATTAAGCGTGTCTTAAAATGATTCCTGTGCTACACAGTAACCAATGATGAGTTTTAAAAAATCGTAATATCCGGCTTTCTGTGGACGTCCTCATCCAATGATATTCAAACGCACTAAGACGCGCCCCCGAAGACTGACAGGGACTCTGACCAACAGAAGCGAAGGTTCAAATAAATTAACCAATAAACGAGAGCATATCAGTTTCTCCCGCGCAGTACAACGAAGGTTTGATATTTTGGTTAATTTAAAGGGAAGGGGGATGGGCAGACGGCGCCAATGTTGCGTAATGAAACGGACAAAATGAAAGATGCATAAGGCGCAGAATTACATTCCGATCACTCGGACAAGTTTCCTCCGACACGTGGGTCCATTCAAGTCTATGCCATTAAATGCATCGCAGTAATGCCTAATGGGAAATTAAAAATGCGCTAACAAGATTAAGTCTGGTTAAGTCAACTAAAAGAACACATTTCCTATACTGAAATAGCCTCCAGTGACCGAATGAGATTCAAAATGCGAAGGCACAACAGAAACTGAGGGCACGAATTTGAGGGTGTAGGGAGCACAGTATTTATAAGGGAAAGCAACATGCGTCGAATACACGTGTCTCCAGTGTTAACTTACAAGTTAAGAATGACTTCCACATGGACTGGTCAGAATGATTTTTATTAAAATATCTGCCATGGTCTACTCTGGATATTAGCACAGTTTAAATAACTGAAAAATTATACGGTCTGACCCCGAAATCATGATTTTAAAAAAGGATACAAAATATATACACATATTTACACCACTCTTGTTTTGACAGATTATCAAATGCTTGTTATGTACATTTTAAAGTATTACAGGTTTACTGAAGCAAAATAAAAGGGTCCAACCAACATTTTTTCTTAAAAAAAAAAAGGAAGAGAAGCATCTGTCATTTGTCAATACATTGCAGCCACACCAAGGATAATCTAGTTATTCATTCTTGAGAAAGTTAAAAACAAAATGATAATAAAAAAGTTTCTTCCAAGGTAATAGTCTCTTGGGTGCAGGCAGTCCATGTATTTTTCTTCTTTTAAAAAGGAGCGAGTTCATTATGCAGATTCTTTGAAAAGAATATGCCAGGTGGTCATTTCCATGCAGTTCCTGCATAGTTCATCGTAGAAGAGGTGCTCTAGCTTTGGCTATGGAGTGACTGCGAAAGAGGAGATACAATAGGTTACAATCTAAAGCCTTTTCAACAGGCCTTTCCCGACATCTACAAAGTTTGTACATTAATATCTGCTGTGATGGTGGTAATCTGTGTTTGATTCAATTTGTAAATTTTGATGTTGAAAGCAACAGATGTTCAGCAGATGTGCAAATCATTGTGACATTGCATTATTTAAAACTATGAGATGAAAGAAAAGGGAATAATGTTACCAAGTGTGGAAAAAAATGCAATGCAAAAAAAGAATTATATTTGTTAGGAAAGTGCTTGAAACATACATAACACTGAGTTAATACTAATGTTATGAATAGTGTTTCTCAACGTTCTTCTACACCCTGTCAACACTGTCATTTTTAGTTCAAATTAATGTGTCCAAAATAACAGTTCAACTACATACATTATAAACAGCATGCATACTGGATGATTAAATCCTATCAGAACCCATTCTTTTAATAAAGGTGCCATCAGTGATACAGTACGTTTGTCCAGAGCATGGCAGACGGTGGGGATGAGGAAGCAAACCAACCAAGGGGGGAGTCAAGTGCATGAAGTTATCACTGCTCCCACACGCCCACATGCTTGTTTTCATGATTCTATTACTCAAGCACAGCCTTCATTATATTTGAACCAAAGACTAAAGACGACATGCAACTTGGCCACTAGTGGATCCAAAAGAGATGAACTGAATGTTATAAAACAAAGCGTTATGTGGTTACAAACTGTGTTGCATCACTGACTACGACTACGCCTAGACAATAGACATGTATAAACTAATACTGGTAGTTTTTTGTTTTGTTTGAAGAGGTAGGCACACTGCACTTGTCAATGAAGTAAGGACAGGTTTTTAGTTTAAATTAAATGGCTGGCCCTTTTAAGTCCAACATTTCCAAAAGGTGTCTGAAGAACTTGCATAGAAACAAGATTCATGGAGATTATGGAAATAATGGAGACGGTTGCGTTCAGTGTGAGAAATTTGCAAGCATGTCAAGCTTTGGAAGCGTGATGCTAATTTAAGTTGAATGCCACAAAGCAAGCAAGCAAACAAACATGCGCACGCACACACACACACACACACACACAAATAATGCAGAAAATGTTTAAAAGCCAGAAAAGCCAGGAAAGTACCAGGGTCTTGCAAAGCGCACTGACTGTAAAGAGGATTGAGTTTTCCTTCGTCTGGACACCGCACGTCTGCAACAAGTCAACAGTTTGACAGTGAAAGGTTTGAGGGTGTAAATGTTCTGTGCAATGTATGAAGCAGCAGATCGGACATCACCTGGAGAGACCTAGCCTGGTCTTGACCAGCCCCTCGTTCTACACTATGATTTCATACAGAGGGTCTGAACTTTCACGTACACGATTTCTTGCAGGAGGTGATTAAATCAGCCCTTGACTGATAGCCTGTGGTATTCCTGTGCTGCCTTACTCTGTTAGCTGATTGGCCAGATGATTAATTCTCCTGTAGGAATCCCACTCCATGACCGAAATCCTAGACGGAGCCACAAAGGGAGATCAGAATCGAGTGGATTTGCTTAGGAGGGCCAGGAGGGACCCCTTTATGATGCTGAACCTCCAGTTTCTTACATTTACCTAATGGAGGAATGCACTATTTAAATGACCATCAAGAAGGACTACACAGTGTGAGTTGGTCACACATCACTTCAAATTCTTAACCAAGGTCAAGGTCAAGTGATCATGAATGGTGCCCAAATGGTGGTGTAGTCAGGGTTGGACATCATACTTGCAGACTAATGTCTAGTGCACTGCTTGTCTCTTGCAGTATAGGGGAGTAATATACTATGAAGAAAGGCTTTTGTGTGACAGGAATAACCATCAATCTCTAAAAGAACAACTAGAGAATCTGTTTCACAACAGCATAGTTGCTAACCAGTCTGAAGTGGTAACTACTGGAGTTACCCAGTGTAACCAGTACCCTTACGTTGCAGTTTGCTCCAGAGATGGTAGTCCTCACATTCAAAAATGTCTCCACTCCAAAAGTCATTTCCACCAGTTCTACAACTACACTGACAGGGCAAACCAACTCTCTGCTACACTCTCTCACTACAAGGGAACTGAAGTGCACTAAGAGCCATTCTTCCCTCTCCACAACCAGTTCCAGCTGTATTACTCCTGAGTGATGAGCAACAGTCCAGTCAATTTAGTATGACTGTGTGTAGGCCTGCTGCGGTCACTCGGCGAGCAAAGGACCTAGAGTATAGTAATAGTATGAGTATAGTGTAGTAGAGTATAGTATGTCCCTTAGCGCGGGAAGATGAAGCTGAGCTCAGAGAGGAGCTGCAGTGAGATTCAGTCGATCCACAGACCATGCAAGCAGCACTATGGAAGAGAAGAGAGGGCAGCGAGAAAAAAAGCTGTGGCTTGGAGAGAGAGAGAAAAAAAACAGTAAAGTGGTGGGGGACAAAAAAAAAAAATGAGCCCCTTCTCATCCTGCCCCTTCATTAGCATCCTCCTCTACCCAGCCTCTGTCCCTTCAGGAGCACCGTCTCCGACCACTAGTGGAGCACAGCTGGACAATGGACACGAAGAACCCCCATCCACACGGCCTGCTGTGCCCTGTGGTCCATGCTCATGAAAGCAAGAGGGAAGGAGACTGAGAGGAGGCGGCCAGGGAAGAGCACTGAGCTGGGGCACGGTCTGTGGAGGACTTACTGGGGGCTGGACACCCATGGCAGCCCCACAGAGAGGAGAGGCTGGACCAGGCTTCTGTGGGCCATGGTGCTGGTGGGTGTGGTTGCTGTTGCTGCTGCTGTTGTTGTTGTTGTGGTTGTGGTGGTTGTTGATGTGGTTGGTTGGGCTTAAGAAGTTACAGTCCCATTGTTGAACAGTGATGCGTGTAGTGGCTACATGGTCAGTGCTGGCTTGGTCCAGTTCACTGGCCAATACATTGAGATTTCCTAAGGACCTTGCTAACCTTGAGTGTGAGAATGAGCTGACAAGGAGAGAACAGTTAGTCATCTCATCTCAACTGATAAACACTCAAGTCCAAACACTGGACATCTGCCGATAAACTTCTTTAAATACACTTCGAGTGGTAGCGGCATCAGAATTTATTTATTTATTTTTTTAAAGTGCACAGTAGGTGGGCTAGTAGTAGTAGTACTGGGAAATGTGACCTTAAACAAATCCTGAGAAGTGGTGATGAATCTACATAAGGATAAATTATATAAATAACAGTAAATCTGTTATGTTGCACTGGAAAAATACTGCGTTCATAATTGCTTCTGTTGCTGAGGCTAGCAGTTGAGGCCAAGAACACATATTTATCATTTTTGTTACAATTTGACAAAATTACACAATGTAAATCATGCCTTGTCATGCCATGTCAACAAACACCAAACAAAAAAAAAAAACACACTTGTGATCAGCAAAATTAAAGACCTTTTGGTGTATAAATGTGTGCATGTTTGAAAAATCATGTCTGGCAACACTGACTGCACTCAAAGACCAGATGATGGAACTCTACTGACCTCCCAGTGGTGTTGGTGCCTCCCAGGGAGATTCTGCTCCTCTTCCTCACGTCCTTCTGGGGCTTGGCTGTCTGAGCACTGGATTGGAGAATCAACCTGTTTCACAGAGAGAGAGAGAGAAGCCACTGAGTGTGTGCACTTTCACCAGAGGCCTGACAACTCGAGAAGAAACTAACCGGTCCTATCTAGTGCGAACTATGCTGTTATACTAATCCAGATGATCAAAGGGGAAAACAATGTAATCCTGAGGTGAAAAATGTATGACTTGGTTTTCATTTCAGACTCATGGAGAAGGCTGGCGGACAGCCAGGCCTTCTGATCCCGTGCCCTGAGAGGAGAGGCCATAAAGTCAAGGAGATAAGCATTGGTTTCCCCAATGTGAAAATTCCCATCAAAACTTATGAGGGTTTTTATAATGAGATCAGGAAAACATTCAAGACCTTGGACAGATTCCCTCATTCCATACTGAGTTGGAGCTCAGAGAGACTGAGGATTTTAGTGAGAGTTTGTAATCGGTTCCCCCCTAAATTACTGTTAAAACGGCCCAGGTTTAGATTTATGAAGACTATTTTCTAGTGAGCCTCACAGACAGGATTAGATACATTTGAGAAAGGTTAAAGAGAAATGAGAAGTTAATGCAGGGGGTTGATCATTTCCTTCTGAATCATAAAATGACAGATGAATAATCTTTCTGTCCAGTTGTCATCCCTTGTGAGCTACGATGCACTGTATTGTATACAATTTGTGGAACTGGGTTTTTCATGGCCTCAACCATATTTTCCCCACTTACAGTATTCTATTCTTTCATAGCATCTATGGAGGGATTGGACAATGTTGAAAGACAATAAAAAAAGCCATTCTAAGTATAAAGTATTCAAATGAAACAAGGAAATCACACAGCTTGGTAACCACAGATTATACCTTGGTCCAAATCAAGGCTACTGTAAGGTAGTATTAATTAAAGGAGAATGCTGCCACGTCCCAACCTACATTCTAATGGAAGCAGTGGTCGAGTACAACGAGCTGCCAAAAATGACCCGAACGATGCAACCTGAACAGAATTCTAGCAGTTTTAGCGAGGCAGCAAAATAGTGTAGCAATGGGGGCAAGTAGTTTCGTAGCTTTTACATTAGAAGCTTTCCCCCATTGCCATCTCGCTAAAACCGCTATAATTCCGTTTAGGTTGCATCATTTCGGTTCCTTTTTTGGCAGCTGGTCGTACCCGACCACTGCTTCCAATGGAATTGAGATTGGGATGCGCCGGCATTCCCCTTTAAAGCATGGATTTCTGCACATGCCCAGTCTGGAGACTCCACCGGTATCTCAAGAACAGAGTGAGACCAACTAAACTAGAACTTGAGGTACAATAGCTGAGACTTGGAGGGCGTTGATTGGGGGTGGGGGTGAATGGGGTGGGGTGGGTGGGGGCACACTTACAGCACTGCACCTCTCTGGCTCCTGAGGGTGGGGGGGATGGGGGTGGGGGCCTGGGGCCTGGGTGATCGAGGCTCACCTACACTCCTAAAGCGTCTATACAGAAATGGCTGAGGGAAGAGGGCAAGCCATACACAATCCACCACAGGGCAAGGCTACAGAGCAAAGAGACCAGCATAGCTAGCAGCCATCTAGACAGAAGGATATTACATGAACACATTACACACACACACACACACACACACACACACACACA
>JASCQX010000353.1:1385-12961 GCA_030264415.1 Sardinella fimbriata
TCAGCCCCGTCATCTTTCTCGGTTTCCCCATTTAGGAGAAAAAAAGACCTTTACGACTGAGTTTTATGATTGTCTACGCAATAACCTAACAATAAATAAAGCATTTCATTTGATCATGATTTACGGACTTTTTTTTAGATTAGGCCCACAGCCGTTTTGCCTTGGCTATTCTCAACGTGATCATCTATTCTGTGACATCTCGACTAGCCTACCGGTCGCCTATTTCATTTTAGAATAAATTATGATAACGTGACTAATGCTATAGCGATTTCACATACAACAAACACACCGCACCAGTTGGAACTGACCGTTAATTCAACTGTGCAAACTCGACGAATGACTGTCAGCAAGCAGTCACCCACACACTGAGGGTCAAACCAGACGCTCAAACAAGATTTCTTTAGGCAGGTGAACACTGTCGCCTCTCAGCAAATCCCGCAGCGCTCGCTTGCCCTCACACTGTCAGACAAGGATTTAGACATACCGGTGCCCTTGCCGATTCTTTTGTCCTTATAGAATATGGGGTGAATAACGACTGTGAAGTCATGAGGAACTCGTTGGATCAACTGAGGCATAGACAGTGCTTTTTGTTATGCTCTTGTAAACAGTTTACAAGGAAGAGTTTGACATCAACTCATATCTACACAAGAATACACGAGACTGATGGTGTTGTGAAGAGAATGAAAATTGATAAATATGGAATAAAAAAAGGTTGTCTGTGTTTTTCAACATTTCACACAAATTTTGTAGAGAGGCAAATAATTACAAATTTGTCTATAATTTTGGTTGCTTATTTTGTATCAAAGATGGATTCAATTGGCTTTTTATTTTTAGACTTTTGACAGGAGTGTTACATCGCAAAATCACAATTTCAATAGATCCTTCCAGTCCCAAAAGGCTCATGATTTGGGGATTTAAGATTAGAGGAGATTAGCTAATTATCCTCAAAAAAGAAATCACCTTTAATTACGAGAACAAATTAATCTAAACTGAAACCATTCTACCATTTTCCACTGCTTCCATACGTTTTGCAGGAAACGAGAGTGTAATATTCCAGATCTGAGTCGGAACCTCTTTTGTGGCAAGTATTTTAATGAATAGATCTGGATTAATCATTTATCTTTTGTTGTTTAACGCCGTGATGGATGTACCGTCACTTTGGTTCACCACAATAGATGCAGCGCGTTTTGTTCCTTCCAAATAAATCACTCTCATTGTTTAAGGTACATTGATCAATCTAATGGCTTGTAATAGGCTCCTAATTGCCAGAGAAAAGTGCTCACTGGCGACTGGTGGGAATGTAAATTGTAGTTTTATCAACGCATTTGAAATATTTTTCCATACATTATATATTTAGATGGGGTGATAAAGTATTTTGTGTTTATAATTTGTATATTTATTTATTTATTTCCCTGCAAAATGTTGGAGTGTGAATACAGTAGACTATCTCCACAATACTGCTCCAAGTGACACAATGTCAATACAAGTGCACCCAATGTTGATGTTTGCAACGCTCACATTTATTCAAGACAATTCCATAGCATTCTGAAAGGCCTATCAGTCTTTCTGAAAATAGTCCGCTTTCCACTCTGTAGCCTATTAGACTAAATATCTTCAACCTTAAAAGTGTAATAATGACAGAAGGAAGACAACACCCTAATTAGAGGCCACGTGCACACTATATAGAGCGTAAGATTGCCTTTCCCCTAAAAGGTCCCCACAGGGACAGTTCCAGAAAAGTATGAGGACTTTTGATAATAGCCCTTAATAATCTCCTATAGTGTAGCATATCTAAGACATACTGAATGTTACTCACATTTTTTAAAAGATCTTATATTCGTTAAACAGTAACGTTGATATTTTACAGTCTTCCATAATTATAAATCAATTATATGCGGGGTGAAAATCTCAACGCATTCTTACAAAATGCTCTCCCACAGGAAAACCTTTCCAGATAGAATCAAACGTGTTATCTGTTCTCAAGATCCCAAATGGTTTTGCATTTCAATCAAATTTGTTTATGCGAAATCGACATTTAATAGTGCTAATTGCACTTCTGTCAAATTGCAATGATTACAAAAATGAAGCAATTTTCTATGCTCCTTTCCTTGGATTTGAATAAATTGTTTTATATTCACCTCTCCATAGGTGGGGATTTAAGGAAAAGCGCCTTTGAGCAAATTGCGCCTGGACTGACTGGCAGCATTCAAGCTCCATAATAGAGCATTATTTGGTCGTTTTGAATACTGTAATGCACGGCTTTCGGTGAAGCCATTCTTAAGAAAATTGCTTTAACTTTTAAAGGGATGATGATTCACTGGAAAGCAGACTATTGTTACATTATGTCATTACCCCTAAATGTTTTAACAAGCTGTTGAGAATGCTGGCATAATGCATTGATCTTTGAAAAGAGACAGTAGACAGGTTCACTGAAGAAAATCCACCATTTATACATAAGAATGCCAGTGAGATGCTCGCAATGTTTTGACAAACCATAAAAATATCTATTTATTTGCTCCATACGTGTCATCTCAATGGACACAGGATATCCTCTAAGAATGAAACAGTCGAAGTAATAAATTAATTTCTGTCCAGATCGACTTACAGACCAAAAAAAAAATACTCTTAGTTGAGATTCATTTTGTCAAATGTGTATTAAATCGAACATCACTTGTGTTGATCGTCTCCGATTTGCATCATTATATGGACAACAGTAGGCTATTTAGCGAAGTGCTCACCTAGCCACAGGCATTTAAAACAAGTGCTGGTATGAGCGCAGGCGCGCAAGAAGCGCAATAGTTGACCCAGTCTGAAAAACATACGCGCGCGCACTCCCTCACTCGTTCACACACAAAAACACACAGACACACACACACACACACTCACTCACTCACACACAGGGGTATACGCATGTAAGGCATCACTAATATAAAGATATAGGGCTACTTAAATTAATTCCACATTTTGTCATAGTTCTCAGTATAGTTTTAAACATTCAAAAGGTGATACAGAAATATCCACGGTTGGCAATGAGCTACCAGCGCTCTGCTATCAGCTCTAAAGACTACTAAATGTCTTGTGCTCGCGTGTCATTTATTTCAAAATCAATGACAAGAGCTAAACTGTCAGCTCTACCAAAGCTGACAGAAAACAACTATACAGTACATTCGCTAGTTGGCGAGGGAGATTGGAGGCGCTTCCTAAATCTAGTCGTTATGACATGAGTGTCACGTTGCATTGCGCAGAGAAATACATGATGTCAAGTGTTAAACAACAAACAATACAGACATTTAATGCCATTCAGAACGACACTTTAAGTTTAAGCAACATATAACATGGCGTGCACAAGCCGCCAAAATGCCGTGTGAATCAAAAGAAATGACTGAATCGATCAACTAAACGCAATAGGCTAATAAACTTCACAGCAATACAAACCAAAATGCTTACCCAATGAAGATGTAGTGCTTTTTGAAATTAATTATGATCACCAACGTATTATGCGAGGAGACATAATGTGAAGAATCTTGACGGTAAATGCAGAAAATGTAGAAAAAAAACGTTTCGTTTGGTGCTTGACAGTGGGATCAGTGTTATTGATTGACGTGCACGCTTTAGTATTTCTGTCATGGTCGAAGATCTTATTGGCTGAAGCCGACTCCCTGGTAAGTATCAAGTGCTTGGATTGGCCAAGGCTTCTCGCCAGCTGTACTTCAAAGAACGCGCTCTGTACAACTAGTTAGATGAAGTAGTTCTGAGCCAGGAGAGAATTCGCGAGTCTCTGGGTGAGCAGAGCGCTTCTGAGTCAAATTGGAAACAAAACCAGGTGTTGTGATCGATTCAAAACAGAAAACAGGACCTGGCTATGGCTACTTCTATACTTGGGGTAAGTGATGTGACGTATTTTAACATTTTATATGGTGCTTTCAAACTGTTCCGTTGAATAGAGTGACTTCATTGTTATTGCTCTTTATTTTTAATATGGACGTTGAAACTTGTGAGAACTGGTGACTTGTATATGAGTTCCTATGAAATTGTTTACTTTTCTGAGGGACTGTGTGCTGTATCGTTTGATCGGTGTAGTTTATGAGGCCACAAGAGGGGCAGATCTCCAAAACAAACAGACTGTGTCGATGAGGATATGGCAGGTTCTTTCTGTAGAGGAGTTGGATTAAATGTTTGAAAACTTTTCTTTCTTTAGGAAGAACCACGATTCGGAACTACCCCTTTGGCTATGCTGGCTGCTACTTGCAACAAAATTGGTAACACCAGTCCTCTCACCACTCTACCTGATTCCAGCGCATTTTCAAAAGGTGGATTTCACCCTTGGAAAAGATCGTCTTCAAGTTGTAATTTGGGAACGAGTCTGCCCGGTTTCACCGTGGCGACGAGTAGGGGGTCGACAGGACTAACTTCAACAACTGGCACGGGCAACAGTGCATTTTGCCTGGCATCCACGTCCCCCACGTCCTCAGCGTTTTCCACTGAGTACAGCAGTTTGTTCTCGAACTCGGCAAGCGTTGCATCACAGGAGTCTGGACAATCGGCTTTCATATCCAAAGTTCACACCTCAGCAGAAACTCTCTATCCAAGAGTGGGTATGGCGCACCCCTATGAATCTTGGTACAAGTCAGGCTTTCACTCAACGATCTCGAGTGAAGTGGCGAACGGAGCGTCTCCGTGGTGGGACGTTCACACCAATCCCAGTTGGCTAGAAGTGCAGAATCCGGCCAGCACTCTGCAGACCTCATTGCACTCGGGGACTCCACAAGCCATACATTCTCAGCTGAGTAGTTACAACCCTGATTTCTCTACTCTGACACATTCTGCGTTCAGTTCCACTGGCATAAGTCCCTCTGCTTCTCACCTCCTGTCCACGAGCCAGCATCTGTTGACACAAGATGGTTTCAAAACAGTCATTCCCACTTATACGGACACGTCTGCCGCAAATGCCATGATATCGGGTACAAGCTCAACGATAGGAAGTTCATCACGGTCATCTAGGAGATACTCAGGCAGGGCGACATGCGACTGTCCAAACTGTCAAGAGGCAGAGCGGCTCGGGCCTGCGGGGGCCAGTCTCCGGAGAAAGGGACTCCATAGCTGTCACATTCCGGGCTGTGGCAAAGTATATGGGAAAACATCGCATCTCAAGGCTCACCTCAGATGGCACACGGGCGAGAGACCTTTTGTCTGTAACTGGCTATTTTGTGGTAAGCGATTTACCAGATCTGACGAACTTCAGAGGCACCTTCGTACCCACACGGGCGAAAAAAGGTTTGCCTGCCCCGTATGCAACAAGCGCTTCATGAGAAGCGACCACCTGAGCAAACACATTAAAACGCACACCGCTGGCGGAGGAGGTAAAAAAGGAAGTGATAGTGACACCGACACCAGTAACCTCGAGACACCAAGGTCCGAGTCCCCCGAACTTCTTTTGGAGGGAGTCAACCCTAACAGGGTGAAGGACCCCTCTCCTCATCACGATTCCTAGACTGAATTCATCTCTATAATATCCGAATGACCTCTGTATAGAAACAAAAATCAGCACATTTAAGTTTACGGAAACGAAGTGAGGCTTGAGTTTGTGAAACACTGCTACACAGGGATCAAGTTTTCGGAGAGAGCGGCCATTAATTTAGTTTAAACTAAAAAAAATCCATTCCAATTAGTATTTTATCTTAATATGACACAGCTGATCTCCAATGACACTTGTACTTTTTTCCTGGACTCAAGCTGACAAGTGGTTATCTAAAGACATTTTTAAGGATCCGTGCGCAAAGAGGAAACCCAAAAAAATTTGACTGGAACATTTGCGTCAGATTTTCCATGTACATATGTGGACAACAAATGACATGTTATTTTTCTTGTAAATGTTATGGTTGTTTTGTCCGTGGTGGATCCTGAAATTCAGGGAGTTTTCTTTACTTTCGACGCACTTTGTGGATGTCAGTATGTATGTACACAGCTATTTAAATATTCAGTTACCCACTTTCCTTTCCTCGCTAAAATATAAATGTTTAATTGTATAAAGCTACACGTATAAGAATTTCATTTTTAATTAAAGGGATGTCAAAATCCAACGTATTCGGTGTTTCAGAATTTTCTGTTGACATGTATTACCTGAAAAAAAATCATATTGATCCAATGCGACTGTCATGTTGGAAAAATAACTAATGTTTATTGAAATAATCTATCAAAATCACTGATAAGGCCAAACGCATTGGTGAACCTTTCCTCTGTGGAATAAATCAATAGTTAATGCCCCGGAACAGACATTATGTGCCCAAATGAAAATCTTGTTAAATACTATTAATTATGACTTGGAGCATATCGCAACCCCATGTGTCTTGTATTCGCGATTAGGGATTCGTGTCTTATCAAATATCTAATTAATCTCCGAGACATCATTTGTTCAGCTCTTCTTTATCTGGGCTTTTCCGAGGGGGGTTGCGTGACAAAAGGGGCTGCTGAATATTTATTTTAATCGCCCAAATTAACTGCTTGAATTTGCATGTCAAGCGAAAAATGGTGGTCTAAAAGTGGGCTGACATAAAGCATCTTTTAGCCTTTTTTTACAACATGCACTTGATTTGGTGTGAACTTGATTTGGTGAGAACTTAAAAAAATGGCAGGAAAACTATATGCAAATTGTGCGGTTAAAATGCTCTTTTAGTGACACAGTCAGATGCTTACTCGCCTGCTATTTGAATATCAGTGGCCCTGTGTTGAAAAGGTTCAAGGATGCTCTCTGACTTCTTTGTATTTACCCAGTGCAGCGTCCGATTCCAAAGAAAACCCCAAGGAATAATTACAGCGCAAGTCCAGGCCTGGGAACTCGTTAGTGGAGGGCGTCTCATCTAGACGAGCTCCTTCTGAAGAGGAAGTTAAATTGACCAGAAGGCAATAGACTAAAATTATTTTCATTTCCTTTGTATCTCGCCTGTCGGGCCGAGCTGGCATTATAAAGAGGGAAAACGCAAATAGGAAAAAGGCTAACAAATATAAAATAGGAGACGGCCGAAAATAAAAACCTTTACGTAGCCTAATATTGACAAATAAGACTGTATTAATGTTGCCTGTTTAGAACTGCAATTTCATTTGTTTTTTCGTGATATGTGATTGAAACACATATTAAATTCTAAGTATAGGTCAACTGAAAGTTTGAATTTCATTTCCTTTGTTTTTTATTTGATTGTGATGAACAAGTGTGCTTGTTATTATGTGCATCCAAATCATGCTGGTTAAACGAGCGCACTCCACATTTTGTGACAGGAACAACGTTTTTAGAAGCTTAAATTTGTGACCAACAACAGCGTAATTAGAAAGTATCAAGATTTACAAACGTGAGCATAAAGACAATGTCTAAACGTTTTTAAATGCAAAAGGCGCCTGGGGCAACTGAGAGTAGGATCTGTCAGTTAGCACTTTTGTTGGATTTCCACGGAATGCCCTCTCGCTGGGCAATGGGCAGAAGTCATCTTTGTTTTCAGACCACAATAAAAACAGATCAAAGAGAAATGGCTGTCCGGCTTCACGGGACACAAAACTCTAATGCTCAGCATCCCAAAGATCAAGGCCCAAGCCGTTCCCTTCACCACTCCAGGGGCAGAACATGTCAGTCAAGGGCCCGGCTGTCAAATCTATTCGGAAACCGAATTCTAAACTCACAGGTCAAAAACAGAAGTCTTAATGACTATATAATGAATATATGCAATTTATTTATCTGTATCTTTTATTTTTTATTTAAATAGATAAATTAGGCTATGTAGGCTATTCTGTTGTAGAAACTGTGCACTGGTTCAACTCTGATAAAAGAAGGCCTCCGCTTGACTACTGGCAATTTGTCTAAACATCATCACACCAGCGCCACCACTGGCCAACAATGTTCCAAACTGGATTTGTCAATTTCCAAAAACACGTCTAAGTTAGAATATTAAAATAGATAAGGACCTAGGCCCTACTCCAACAGAGCAGGGCTATCTGTTCCGGTCATTGCGCGCATATGCTGCTTATGCACTGGGCCTACCTATTTTGACCAAAAAACCCTCAGACATCCGATTACGCTGCACAGCAGACAAAAGGCAAGTACTTCAAACTTCGCCACGGATCTGATTTGCTTTTAACCAAATCCACAGCACAAACAGTTCATTCAGGTCCAGTGACGTGTTTTTAGAAACACCTGCAGGAGCTTCATAATTTGACTATAACAGCGAATGGATCAAATTAACAATTCGCATCAATGAATTTTAGGACACTGGAAAGCAGTCTGGACAAAATAATAAAATGGCTTTAAATCAAGTAGTGTTGAGTAGTCTTGCTGAAAAGAACATCCATTGTACTCGCAGAAATGGGTTAATCTCCAACTCATTCATACATAAATGTCAAATAAGCGACAAACACCGCTCTATGCTAGCCATGTAGACCTCAATTTACAAGGAGAGGACAGCGAAGTCAATGTGTAAACTAAAAGCAGAAACAAGGTGTTTAATTTCAACCTCGCATTTAAAGGAAAATCCAAGATGCAGACGCCCAAAGCCTACGGCATTTTTATAACGTTCTGCGTGAGCTCAAAATGGTAACAACAGGTTGCAGATGTGTTGCTTACAAGATTGTGTAACAGGAAATTAAGTGGGCGAAAAACTCTTCAGTGTTCAGTGCCAAAATAAGCCAGAAACTCTGTCTATTACTTTTCATGAAGACTAGCTTGCTGGGGCGCATAGGTCTAAAAAGTTCTGCCTGTTGCAATATTCCTTAATGATTTCACTAATTGAAATGAAAAAATAAATATGATTTGTAAATTTCCAGCAAAAATAAATTCAGAATGTGGAGAGAGACGTGGGAGGTAAGGGAGACGCTGAGGAAGTAGAGCCAGTGATCCATAAAACCATTTAATCAATTTCGTTCCGCTTTACACACATGGCAGTCCGCTAACGCCCTCGTGTGGACTCTTTTCTTTTCTCTTGTAGGGAGGGGAAGCAGGTCTTACAAACACAGCATTAGGCCTATAATACAATTTTAAAATCGCCCAAATTTTTCAAACACAAAAATAAAGTAAATCCATAAAACTATATGGATTTGTATTAATGATCAACACATGGATTTTCTAAATCGGGACAACAGTCTGATGGATTCGGAGAAAAAGAAAAGGTGCCCAAAAAAATAAAAAAAATTAAAAAAAAGAAGAAAGAAGTTGTTGTCTAGACATTTTCCCGTCGGAAGAGAGTGGAGCACACCAGACAGCAGAAGGATATGTGCCAGCTTGTTAAAGATGTAATTGTCCCTCTGGTTTTCCCCTTTGCTTTCCGACATGGCCACCTCAGCGCCTGTGCTTCCTGTCTTCTTTCTCCCTGCTTTCTCCGTCTCTTTTATTCCTTCCATCATTCCTGCTCCGACTCCTGCTCCTGTTGGCCATCCCTCTCTCTCGGTCTCTGTCTCTGTCTCTGTCTCTGTCTCGGCTTCGCTCCCGAGCCGCTTTCCCTGCCCCTCCGTCTCTGCTCCGACTTCTGCTCCTCTCTCTTGCTGCTCGGCTTCGCCCTGGACTCTTGCTCCTCTCTCTTCCAGATCTTTCTCTCCCTCGGTCCCGGCTCCTGCTCCGACTCCGACTCCTGTCTCGGTCAGCCCGTTGTCTCCTCCTATCTCTGCTTCTGCTCCTGCTCCTGCTCCGGCTTCGGTCTCTCTTTCTGTCCCTCTCTCTTTCCCTCTCTCTCTCCCTCCTCTTGCCATCTGACCTCTCTCTCTCCCTCACACTCCTGTCCCGCTCAGGGCTTCTGCTCTTTTCTCTCCTGCCCCCCCGGTCCTGCTGGTCACTGCTGCTGACGAGGGCCTCCTGGTCAGGGTGACGACCCTCCTGACGTCTTCTGCCCCTGTCCTCGCCCTCACCTTTGGAGCCTTTGTCCGTAGGCTGCCGGTGACGGCCGGATGCGGGGCTCTGGGATCGGTTCCTGCCACGGGCCTTCGAGGCCTTTCCTTTCCCACCATCCTCCTCTTCACTCTCTGAGCTGCTGCTGCTGCTGCTTGAGGACTCCTCTTTCTTCTTCGGCTTCTTGTTCTTCTTTTTGTCGCTTTTCTTCTTCTTCTTGCTGTGGGAATTGCTTTTGTTCTCAGACTCAGAGTCGCTGCTGCTGCTGCTGTCACTGCTATCAGAGGAGTCTGAGGAAGAGCTTGCACTCTTACGGGCCTGTTTCTTCTTCTGCTTGCCTTTGCTTTTCTTCTTTTGCTTCTTGTTCTTCTTCTTTTGCTTCTTCTTTTCCAGTCGATCAAGTTTTCTGTTCAAAGACGGGGAGGAAAAGGAGAGATTTGATCTTGATATTTCATAAGAAAGTTAAAAACAAAAAGAAAACAGAAACAAAACAAGCAGTCTCTCAAGGCTTGGTTCTCCCACGTGGACTCGAGACTGTCTCGTGGTTAATGAGGTCTGAGCTAGGTAGAGACTTGGGTACACACACAAAATGGAATGTTGGATGCCTTTGCAATGTAGCCACATAGAGAAGCTTGTGGCAGCGTGTTTGTCCGAATAAATCAAGACAAGTCTTTAAACTGTTTACCTAAGTAGCTTCTGTTTCTGCTTTGTGGTCAAAGATTTCAGAAACTCCACCTCAGGATCTTCTTCTTCTTCACTTCCGACGTAATCCTACATCGGATAAAACAACATTATTTTGCTGGTCCTTTACTTTACTTACACTTACCTCCCTATAGCTTTGAGCTTTAAAGCACACATCCACAGCAATCACGCCAGACTTGTGTGTATAAGCATAGACTGTCTATAGGAGAAAAACACTTTCATTCAAGTTAGGCTGTAAAAGCTAGTCTGAGTGGTATTCCAACACGTCTATAATTTCAGCAGTTAAGCTCATCAAATCTGCCCTCTCTTGACTAAACTTGTTCCGACTAGAATAGCTCGGTGGTGCGTTTCTGATAATTGTCCGCTTTCCCGCAATCACGCACGGACTCGGAGATCTACCACAGAGATCATTGGTCTTATTTTGTGTTAGGGGAAAAGTGTGTGAGTGTGTGTGTAAGATGTGAGGGGAGTAGGGTGGGGGTGGGGTGTGTGCGTGTGCGGAAGATTACCTGCCCCAGATCGCAAACAGTGGCGTTCCTCCCAAGGACACATTTCTTCAGCGCAAACCCACTGTTTCGCATCTCTGCTATTAACTCAGAGGGGTGCATCGACGGACCTGTTAGCACAAATCACAGCCTCACTGTTCCATTGATGTGGGCTCCACATCCGCTACTGCCTTCCCCAGAGGGGAATTTCAGGGGCGGCTTTGTTAACAGAAAGGAACACCAAATCAACTCACTGCTCTTCCGGCTGAGCAAATCATACGATATTATTCTCCCAAAGCAGCAGTTAGGGGGAATCAGAATACACAATAATTGCATTTTTCTCCGGGCTCAGGGGGAGCTCCATCACGGCACTCCAGTGCCAGCGGCAGCCTCTGGACTCTCCCTCAGTAAACACATTACTCCAGCGCCTCAGCGCCTCATTCACACCGTTACAGAGAGAGAGAGAGAGAGAGAGAGAGAGAGAGAGAGAGAGAGAGAGAGAGAGAGAGAGAGAGAGAGAGCGCGCTCCA
>JASCQX010000364.1:89824-100403 GCA_030264415.1 Sardinella fimbriata
TTAATAATAAACAAAGATTAACGGTCATGTGCATGATTATTTGTGATTAACCGTTATGACTTGCGGTTCAATGCGGTTCATTTATTACTATTATTTTTTTATTATTATTACTATTATTTAGTCCTTGTCATGATATAATTCTGTTTTATTTTAGGGGTACGCAGTGTGGATCCAAAGACCGGCAAGGAGACCATGTACAACCTGGAGAGCCCAATCAACCAGGCTGTATTCCCAGGGCTTCAGGGGGGTCCCCATAACCATGCCATAGCAGGTGTGAAACTTCCCAGTCACATATGAGAGAAATTAAAGATCTACCAGTGATGATAAGCGGAGGCCATTTTAGATATGTTTGTTTGTCCAATACTTGTTTGTGCGCCAATTTGACATGTTTTGGATGGGTTCCACAGGAGTTGCTGTGGCACTGAAACAGGCCTTAACCCCAGAGTTCAAGGCCTACCAGAGACAGGTGCTGTCCAACTGCAAGGCCTTGGCCTCCACACTGATGAATAAGGGCTATAAGATTGTGACAAGTGAGTTCAATATGTCTTTGAATGTTCTTATGATTCAGAAATTCAATATTCATCAATATTTTTTATCTATTATGGTGTTGCAAATTTTACGTATGCAAATAGTATCGATAAAAATAAATATTTTTCATGAAACTAGGAAACAGTTTGGGCATGTTATGAGAAATGTAGTGTTGGAATGTTACTTCCATAGATATATCTATTGGCCACATGGGGGCGGTAATCATTAACAAAAATATGTAGGAAGTACTCACAGATCATTGGTTTCTCTAGTACATTGTGCAACTCAGCTCAGCAATGTCCAGTCACGCGTCCGACGATTGAAAGCCTTGGTGTGCAGCATATTAACTAGGTGGAAGAGTGTAAAACTTGTTTTCTGACGTTTGGTTGAAAATTTAGACACAATGCAGTGTTTTGTGTTCTGCAGCGCAGACTTGACTAAATAAATCTCTCTCCCAAGTCCAGCTGGCTTGTTTTCTGATGTTAATCCTTCAAAATAATAATTAAACAGGCATTTATTCATTTCATGCACTTGTTTTACAGATGGCTCTGACAATCACCTTATCTTGCTTGACCTTCGACCCAGTGGCTCCGATGGAGGCAGGGCAGAGAAGGTTCTGGAAGCATGTGCTATTGCTTGCAACAAAAACACATGCCCAGGTAACCCCTTGCCACATTGAATATTTACAAAAGATGACAAACTCAGAAAACTGTGAACCATTAACATCAGGGATAAACATTTTCAGGCAAAAGCCCTGAACCCTCAAAGACCTAATTGACATGAATCTACTTTATATTTGACTTTGAGTCTTAAAGGGTTCAAATCCTAGGGTTGATGAAGGCACTGGCATTCAGTCACTGTCAGAAATCAGCTTAAGCTAAATCATTTATCATTTGAAAGCACCGAAGATCATTCAGAATGGCAGTAAAAATGACTGATGGCCTCAGACATAAATATTCCTTGTCTTAATCTCGTTAAAATGCATGACCTAGTTTTGCTCCCTCACTCAGTGTTTTTTTCTGACTCCATCTGTGTTGTGTGGTTTTGTTGAAGGAGACAAAAGTGCTCTGCGACCCAGCGGCCTGCGGTTCGGCTCCCCGGCCCTCACTTCCAGAGGGCTAGTGGAAGAGGATTTCTGCAAAGTTGCCGAGTTCATCCACAGAGGTAGGCTCATTACGGGAGGGCATTAAACATTCAAGAGGTGGAGAAACACTGAGGGACGGGCAGGAAGACCCCCCTGCAGGCTCGTCATGCTAATGTAACATTTACAAACAGATGGGATGGACTTAGTTGTTTATTTGATTCCTTCCTTCCTCTCCTCTCAGGCATTGCGCTCACCATCGAGATCCAGACGAGCATGAACCCCAAAGCCACGCTGAAGGAGTTCAAGGAGACGCTGGCCCAAAGTGAGAAGTACCAAATGAAAGTAAAAGAGATAAGAGAAGAGGTTGAGGCTTTCGCTGGCAAGTTCCCCATGCCTGGACTTCCACAGTTGTGAAAGAAGTGCTCTTTGTCCTGTAACTTGCTTTTTTCCCTGGGTTTTCCCCTCACGTCAAAGCATTTACCTTTAATAAGAATTTGTATTAAGGTAATAATGGTTACTATAGTCATTCCACATAGGTCAAAACTTAGTTCTTGGTTAGATGACACACCATAGATTTGAATGATTTACTCTATTTGTCTACTTATTCTCCTCATGGGTAATGTGTGTTGCATTGAAGGCAAGGTGCATGCCAACAAACCGCCTACTGATATTCTGATCAAGCACTGCAATGAATCTGTTTAAGAGGTAAAATCCTATATTTAATTAACTGAATTAAATGCATATGTTAATTTTCAAATGGTCACAAGTTCCGTTGTGTTCTTTCTATTCTGTTTTCTTCATTTGAGTCGTTCAAGATGTAAAACCACTTAGTATAAAATACCAAATAACTTGCTGCGCACAGGAAATGTAAATCAGGTTGTTTTTAATTAAAAGGTGGTAGATAGTACTGATTTTCACAGTGGAATAGACATCTGTGGACTGGGACAAAATGTGTAACTATTTAACCAGCACTGGACAAATACAAGGCTCACACGTCACATATCAAGTATCTCCAAATCAGTCACAATATTTTCTTTATAACATCAACTTGGATACAAGGCAACAGCATGAAACATGGGGTACATCAGGGAAAGAAAAAAAAAGCAAGAAAAATGGCAGCAAATAAAATGCAACATGCTTTGCTAATTATGGCTTTTAACACTTATAAAATTTTGTTGAACGGACATATGATCTTAAACTCCTTGGCATATTTGTTTCAAAACAAATTAGCCATGGTATGGTTGAAACAAAACCTGATGCAAACATTTACATAGAGGGCCTTGAATTCTGGCCACAATTCAATTCAATACCTCATAAAATATCTTCAGATCAAAACAACCAACAGAATGATGTACCAGTTATACCAGTTGGGTACTCATGCCAACATCACTTGCACACAGTTCTTAGACACCAATCAATGTATATCAAATTTAACCGCAACATCTTGGCTGGATGAAAATTCACGACAACAAGATACAATGGAAATGGGAATATACTTTTTTTTCCATTTCAAAAAAGGTCCTTCCCAAAACATGCAACATTTTGTGTAACAGATGTCCACCATTCATGTGTGTTTGTCTTCATGCATAACATCTCTGTTCCTTGTATCCTGATTACATTACAGAGGGCAGCTTTGTTACTCAACCTATTTTGTTTGCCTTAAACCCCAGCAAGACTGATAGGCTAAGCGAGATAGGAGGGTCTGTGCCTCCCTAGCAATTTGTCACTAGTCCAATCCCATTTGATCAGAAAGCAGGAAGTGATGTCACACAGTGCCAGTGAATGGTTGTGGAGATCTATGAAGATTGTAATGATCCATTTCTGAGTTGATAATGTTCCTAAGGTTACACATCAGATGAATGACATGGCTTTTCTCTGATTTAAAAAAAAACCAACAAAACAAAACAAAACAAAACAAAAAAAAACAGAAGTGATGATTAAAAAAATGGGGAAAACCCAAATGTGACTGCTATGGTGACTAAAGGGTTTTTGTTGGTCAGTAAACTATTTGTTTTTAAAATTAAATAGTTCTTAGATGTGCATATTGATTTAAGACATATACCATGTATCTGTAAGAATAAGTAAGGCCAACTGTAATAATATCTGAGTCTGATGGGTAGAGATTCATTCCCGTGAGTATAGTGATCTGTAAAACATTGCTCTGCATAAATTCACTTAATGATCATTCAAAAGAAAGAGCTGTAAAAAATATACCTCTTAAATTTAGCTTGATAAAATATCCATAACAGCAGTCAGGAGTAGTTGAAAAGGCAAAAGCTCGTGCAGATTTGGGCAGCAGTGAAAATGGCAAACTCCCAAAAACTAAGCAAATTTCCTCTCTAAATAGCTTGTCAAGATCATAGATTATCATTACATGACCTTCCTCTCTCTCTCAATGGCACAGGAAGTCAATGTCAGTCATGACGCGAATTCCACCGATTACACATATCTCTAGAGTGAAAAACTACTCTATCCACTTGTGCTTTCAATACAAGTGAGTGCAATGTGCTGGTCTAGTTACTTCTGCTGCTGAGCGCAGCGGAACATCAACTGACACATCAGGAGCACGGAAGAACACTGCTCTCCTTTCCTCTCCACTCCACTGCACAACCCTCAGAAAAAGCCACATATATTAAAAGCATTAGTGTGAACCGGTCAGCAAATAACACACTTATGACAGTGCAGAAGAGATTTTAAAAAATTACAACAGTGATCGACTGTTTAAAGCAGCCATGTTTTTTTTTGTTTTTTTTTTGCTGGAATGCCTGTAAAAGCATCTGCCTTAAAATGGGATGCAAATTAAATAAATCACGCTCACAATTTCTTGGTCTCCTGATTTTCAACAGATGAGGGTAAACACAAGCTTTTTGATCCAGCACAAGGACACATTCAAAATTAGATTTTATACAAATAGCTGGTGGTGTAATTAAAACGTAAGACTGATTGGCTGGCTCCCTTGGAAGGCCCCTGAATGTAATGCTGCTTGATGAGCTCGCTGAGGAAGTGCACAATTTTGCTCTCCTCCTCGCTGAAGCCCAGATGATGCAAAAAGCTAGTCCTGCGTGCCACCACGGACTCTTCGTCCTCGGTGCCTACGGGGAGGTGGAGATGGTGGCAGAAGGTGAAAAGGAACGCCTTGGCGGTGAGCTGGGTCAGCATGCTCTGGACGTGGAGGAAATAAGTGCTCCCCCTCTTGATCTGAGTCCTGTGGTCAGCCATGCGGTCGAGCAGAGTGCCTTTGTACGGAGGGCACCGCAGTGTCTTGTTGTCAGTGTCCAGAATGCCTATGTAGCGACTGTAGCGGCTCAGAGCATGTAGAATACTGGATCCTGTGGGCGATGCCATCCTAGAGCAGACAGAGGGCATTTAGTTATAGATCCAAACACATCACATCCTTATACTATGCACACTTCTATATTCACAGAGACCTGGGCTGGTAATGACATTGTAACCATAATGAGGTTCATTTAAAAACTATAATGTTTTCTGGTTTGAGGCCTATGCTATGCGGCCTAATTGCATACCTCTGAAGGCCGATGAGCTTCCATCTGTATAGGTCAGTCAGCTGAAATGGTGTCGAGAGCCAGGGCTGCACCGTTTCTCCATATTTCCCAAGGTTGGGCACAAAAATAGACAGAGCGTTCACCAGCTTTTTCACTGTGCCTTCCTCGGCTCCCAACACCACAAGGGTCCGTCCGCTCAGGAGGCAAAATATGGCTTGCTGCGCAAAGGGATATTGCCGGATGAATTTCAGGGCGCTCTGTCCAGCTCTCTTCTTCTGTTTTAGCGTGACCGGGTTGCCGTGGCAAAATGGAGAAGGTGCCCGGTCCGAACTGGTGGAGGTGCTCATGTAGCTGGTGGTGTCCGAGGCGTCCTCCACATTAATCCTGGCCATCTCCTCACAAAGTGTGTTTGAGTTGAGCTCAGGGAGAGTCAGGGCTGTGGTAGGGCTCTCCAAGGCAGGCTCACCCAAAACATAGTCCCCCTGGAGTGCAGGGTCCCTCTGAAGCAGCGGCAGAGGTTCTTGTTTGACCACCGTGTCTCCACAGCCATCCTGCAGCGGCTTGGACAAAGGCTCCTCGCTAATAAACCCTTCCTGCCCCATACAGCAAGCAGTGTCCACTTGAACAATGCTCCCGGTTTGGTACACAACAGCAGCATGGTTCATGGCCATGTCATTAGCCAATGAAGGAAATGTACTGACAACTCCATCTGCCCCGGTCTGAACAGAAGGTGTTTCATGTAATGCACTGAAGGAGTCGGCTGCACACTGGTCCAAAAATGCACTGTCAGCTATGATAGTACATTCCTCCATGCTAGTGTTCGCCCCCACATCCACAGTATCTTGATATTGCATCTGTAGGTTGCCTGGGCTTACAGCCTCTATGCTTCGGTCACTACTGAAACTCCCTTTTGTTTCTGTGTCAGCGGCTTCCTCAGATGTTTCCTGAGTGAAATCAGACGGGCTGGACTCTGGTGGCCCTTCTGCAAATTCAGGCTCGGTTTTAATTTGAATGGTGTCCACACAGGACGAATACGATTCCAGACTCATTGGCTCAGCCGACATATCGGACACAGAGGGGGGTTGGTGCACAACAGGGAGACCAGCTGCCTCATACTGCTTTGTAGATCCCTCTTCTTGCCAGTCCTCCTCCTCCTCGAACAGAAAACTGGTTAATTTCTGCTGCCTGACCAGAGCTCTATCGATCTGGCTGGTGTATATGTAGCAAAGATCCCCTCTAAAAGACCGTTCAATGGATTTTAGTTGATCCATAGTATGGTGGAAAAAAGTGGATTCACAAAGCTCTTCTAGTGTTTTCAGACGCTTGTCAAAACATTTAGCAGACTTCGCTTTGATGAGTTGAGGTGTGTAAGAAGGTCTCCGGTCAGCCTCGTCTCCCGCTGCGGTCCTGTCCTCAAGGGCAGAAGGACTGGAGGAGAGTACAAGGTCTACATCGTTCATGTCGGTAGGCTTCTCTGGTTCAAACGCAACACATTCAGGGTCTTTCCTCTTTCTGCTGGGATAGGATGTGATCTGCCTCAACAAGTCTTTATGTTCATATATTGACTTTTCAACATTTGCCAGTTCATTTGCTTTCTCAATGGCCTGTGTGGAGTAACAGCCGTTGTTCATCTTCTGCAGTTCAGTCTCTTTGTGAAGCACAGACCTGGTGTACTCCAGGTCTTTCAGTTTCTTCAGCAGTTCGTTGGCAAAAGCTTTTCGGTTACCACATTTCAAACATTCTGAGGCTTTGGAAAACTCAGAGGAGAGTTTCTGAAACTGCTGCATAATCTTTCTCTCATCAGCCGAGATGTAGGCTATGCAAAATGGCCTGACAAAGCCTCGTGCCTCCAGATCATACAGGGTCAGATGATGGACATAAGCAAAGGCCCCCTCTTTTGAGTCCCCCAGAACCACTTTAGAGTCCTCCACAAAATTGAGCTTTGGGTAGTTGGAGCCTGGAGGGTGCCCAACAAATGAGGCTTGGTAATCCACAGACATGATGCGCAGTGAGAAATAATTAAGGTCGAATGTTCCACATACTTTTGAGTCATCTGGAATGGTGAGAAGGGGCTGTGGACCCACTTGTTCAGAGAACTCGGAGATGAGGATGAAATCCTTGGAAAATTTCGCATAGGTGGTCTTCGTCCACGGGTTCGCAGCATGGTTGAACAAAGGCACAGAAAACTCCTCTGGGAGCACACACGGATCTGGAAAGATCTCTCCAAAGTCATCTTCTTTGGTAAAAGCCACCACGTCTGGTGAGCCGATCATGTTTTCTCTGTGTGCGGAACGACATTAGGAGAATTGCACGTCTACAGTTCCTTCAGTGTGAGTGTTATAACCTAATGTGCATCAACACAGCAGTCGGCCGACAGTCACGTTGCATTATTAATTAAAATAAGAATATGGCTAGATGGTTAGGGAACTGTGTTCATAGACGTTGACACACCGGTACTCGATGAGACAGAATGCCAAGACATGACTTCAAGTAAAGATACTCAGTAACTAGCCAGCTAGCTACATACTGTCAAAGGAGCATTTCACGTCAGTAAGGTTGTCCACACATAACGTAACATTTTTTGCTAGTGTTTAAAACTAGCTTCCGTGTCGCTGACCTTTCCAAAAATCGAATGAATTGAAGATATCATGAACCCATCTTTAACGTTTGTTGTCCAATCATGAGGAAAAAGGCCTTCTCCGACAACGTAGTCCGTGATAATAATGAAAACTCAACATCAATTCAGCATCAAGCGACATCAGCCATATTTAAAGCGAGTGGGCAGTGGTTCACTCTCACGTGACTAGACAAGCGTCTAAACAAGGAAGTACATAAATATTAGTTTAATTTTACTCACATGTCGACACAAATGTTTTCCCGATAGCGAAAAAAACAATTGCATAGTTCTCAATCTAACAGATCTGTACACATCTGAAAAATAACTGAACTCTGAAAATTAATTGTACGAGTTGACTTTGCGGCCCCGTTAGTGGCTTTACGGTAGGATATTACGACAATTGTTGACAGGCGCCGAATTTGTAAAGTTGTCTGCATATCACTTAGCTAGCGAGCTAACGATACCAGAAGTGTCCTTAAACAAACGTCTCATCGTGATCTGCCATCCGCTCAGTACTGTATAGTTCTATATACATAAAGCGAGGATAGAATATTAGAGACGGATGATGTTTTTTCTTGGTGTGGTAGCCAGATAAGTGGCTAACCAAGGATAGCTAAAGTTAGCCAGTTTGCTGCTGAGGCTGGAACTGACGTGCACACAAAGGTAACTTAGCTTCTTAGTCAAACAACTTTGTAAAATATATCTTGAGCCTTTTCAAGCAATTTACAGGAAATTGAAATAATGAAACTACTTGCACTGTTAGCAAGCATAACATGATAATCAATGTTATTAGTAGATCATTGCTCCAAGTGACAAGATTGTTGTCAGTGCAAAGGCGGTTTTGTCAGGAAAGGTCAGAAAACATGATACGACGAACTCAGATTAAGAAAGTTTTGTGCGTTGCTGAGAAGAACGATGCAGCCAAGGGAATAGCTGAGATCATGTCAAATGGGAGGGCAAGAAGGGTATGTACTTCTTTCTTCCCTCAGTGACACCGTATGGACATATTTACTATTATTCATTATCATTTTTGCCTTGCTGACTACATACCTTTTCTTTTTTACCTTTTCTTATAGAGAGAAGGATTATCTGTGTATAACAAGTTATACGAGTATGAATATAACTTGTTTGGTCAGGTGAGTTTATTATCTAAATAGCTGCCAAACTTACTTGATATTGATATGATATTTCAACTCACACGTACCTTATATGTCTCATTGTAGAATGTGTCTGTGACCATGACGTCGGTGTCAGGACATCTCTTAGGTTTGGAATTCAAAAGTCCTTTTCAAAAATGGTGAGTAGTTTTAGTGTGTGTTAACCGATGACTTGGTACAGTGTTATAATTTCCACAGCCACGCTGAACTGTGCTTGTGTCGTTTTACAGGCACAGTTGTAACCCAGTCCTGTTATTTGACGCAGAGGTTGAAAAGTATTGCCCAGAAAATTTCACACAAATAAAGGTAATATTAACCTTTAATTGAACTTTTAAATAGCAAGTACACAGGAAAATCCAGTGCGCCATATGAACAGTCTTTATTGTGTTTGCATACAGAGGACTCTAGAGAGAGAGATTCGACAATGCCAGGCACTTGTCATCTGGACAGATTGTGACCGAGAGGGAGAAAACATTGGTTTTGAGGTCATTGATGTTTGCAAAGCAGGTGAGTGTTTTAATTTAGGAAAGAAGTTGTGATCTACAGAATTTACCTCAAGTCTGAGATTATGTGGTTTGTTTGTATAATTGTTTGTGGAAACGATACTAGATCTAATCTTTCATCATACTTCTCCTGCAGTCAAGCAAAACATCCAAGTGTTCCGAGCCCATTTTTCTGAGATCACACCCAACTCTATCAGGAGAGCTTGTGAGACACTGTCAGAGCCAAATATTAACATTAGTGATGCAGTGGATGTCAGACAAGAGCTGGATTTGCGCATTGGTAAAATGTTTTGTTAATGTGGTTGCTCAAAAAGCCCTCATACATAATATTGTCAGATATGCATATTTTCTACAAATTACTTGACTATAATGTTTTAGAAATTGCTGTGAAATGAATTGCTATCATAATGACATTTGCCTTTTTTTCCTCAGGTGCAGCATTTACAAGGTTTCAGACACTACGCTTACAGAAGATCTTTCCAGAATCTCTGGCCAATCAACTGATAAGCTATGGAAGCTGCCAGTTTCCTACCCTTGGATTTGTGGTAGAACGGTTTAAATCTATCCAAGCATTCATCCCCGAGACTTTTTTTAAGATCAAAGGTACAGTTACATTAAAGCTAGGCTAACATGGTGAATTTGTACTTTATATGGCAATGTATGTATTTTCCATACACTTATATCCAAGAATAACAAAGTGTGCAGTGTGCTCATATATTTGAGCACTGTGTCTGTTCTGCAAGAAGATATTAAATATTCAATCTTGTTTTCTGGGAATGGCAGTTCCATCTTTTTTCTTTTTCAGATAAAGATGTATCAATTTGCCTCCTCATATGAATGCTGTTTTACATCTTTGCTTACTCTCCAGTGAATAAGATATTTCTATTTTTCAGTTGTCCATGAACAAAACGAGGAGGAAATGGTGGAATTTAGCTGGAAACGGAATCGTCTCTTCAGTCATACTGCTTGCCTTGTGCTCTATCAAATTTGCATGGAGGTAAGTCTGTCTCCCATTAAAGGAGTAATTGTAGTGTTCAAAAATAGCCCTTTTAACACAAAATTTGTCCATTCATTTTGGATTTATTTGGGTTAATACTTATGAGTCTTTTACTGTTTTGTCTAAGGAACCCACTGCCACTGTGGTAGCGGTCACTAGTAAACCCAAAAGTAAATGGAGACCACAGCCT
>JASCQX010000364.1:111605-130633 GCA_030264415.1 Sardinella fimbriata
GTGGCTGATATCGTGTAGTCTGATCCTGGCATTACAGATACTTTCCATGCGGCCCAATTAGCCAGCATTGTGTATCACATATAAACCTTTTTCTTGGTCATCCTTATGATGTTTTTTCAGTTCCAGTTTGACTCTGTCGCTCTGATTTGCCTGTTATGTGTAAAGGAACCAGTCAGCGAGATCCCCTCGCCAGGAAGATGAGACTGAGGCGACGCAAGGACTCTGCCCAGGACGACCAGGCCAAACAGGTGCTGAAGGGCATGTCGGACGTTGCCCAGGAAAAAAACAAGTCCATCGAGGTGAGTACAGTCGGTGTATTCAGCACATACACAGTGCAGTCATCTGACTTCCATTTATCCAAGTAGAACAGTGCTGATGCAAGTCCACATTATTAGGCCACTATGGTTATATTTTCAAAAAAAAAAATGTCATGGTTGGTTAGCAGGAATAACACAAAATTTGGGTTATCTCTCAAAGATCTTAGAAATAATAGGCTTTTGCCCTCAAGTATGTCACTATTCTTGAATTAAAACCAAAAACAGTTAGTAATGTGTATGTCAGTGTGTAGCACATAGCTTCATAATGAATTTCTATCATCAGGAAAATGGAGACCTGAAATATGGGGACCTGAAGACAAAGCGCTGGGACAAGAACCTGGAGAAGCCTCACCTGGACTACTCCGAGTTCTTCACAGAGGATGTGGGCCAGATCCCAGGCGTTACTATTTGGCAGATTGAGAACTTTGTGCCTATGCAGGTGGAGGAGGCCTTCCATGGAAAGTTCTATGAAGCTGATTGCTACATTGTGCTCAAGGTTTGCTCCAAGCACCAAGTCCTACAGTACCTACTGTACTTTAACATGTATTTGTTTTGGCAGAGTTGGAAACATGGCCTTCATGTTTTTTCCCCTCTTGTTTTTTAGACAAGCTTGGATGACAATGGCGCCTTGACCTGGCAGATCTTCTATTGGATTGGACAGGAAGCAACTTTGGACAAAAAGGCCGGATCTGCCATCCATGCCGTCAATCTGCGTAATTACTTGGGAGCGGAGTGCAGGACAATCCGTGAGGAAATGGGAGACGAGAGTGAGGAGTTTAGTGCAGTAAGTACAGCACGGTGCCTTCCTGTTTGACAGCAGACGACTAGTTTCGGCTCCTGTTTGTTTAGGTTATTTGCTTTTGTCTCTGTGTGTCTCGACTATCCATTCCTACCTGCTTACCTGACAAGAACGCCATTTTGGAAGCACTCACATTTTTTTTTGTTGATGATAATTTCAAAATAAGTGATGAAGTTTATATCAGGAAAAGTAGCACACAAAGTCGCGCTTGTGTTACAATTTTCTAGTCCTAGTTGAATAAACTCATCGCACATGCTTGTAATCCCATAGGTATTTGACAATGAAATCTCATACATCGAGGGAGGAACTGCTAGTGGATTCTTCACTGTTGAAGACACACAGTACCCAACAAGGTGAGAGGGGGAGAGGTTGCTTGAAGGCTTAAGATGGAACAGGTGTAGAACACTCTCCGCTGTTACTCACCCTAAGCTCTGTTTTGGCTACAGGCTGTACCGAGTCTATGGAAAGAAGAATATCAGATTGGAATCTGTCCCTGTTAAGGCATCTTCCCTTGACCCACGGTAAGCCCCTGGTGATCGCTAATCCTCAACTCTGTAAACAAACAATGTCCATCCAAGTGTGCCAGTGTGGCTTTGAGGTGGCCGTCATTTCATGCCCATCACGTGCTTTGTGTGTGTCACAGGTTTGTCTTCCTTCTGGACACCGGTCTGGAGATCTTTATATGGAGAGGTGGAAATGCCACACTCAGCGGCACCACAAAAGCCAGGTAGGCCACCAGATCAAACTGTGAAAAATTCCTCTCTGTTGTGGTCTGCATTACTGCCACCATGAGTGAGTCACAGTACTCATGCAAACATGAATAAGAGGTCATACATTCCTCAGATGTCAGCAACAGATTTTTACGGATATATCAGTGTGTTTAATGTTATGTGTAACCCACTAATATAGCATTGTTTGTTGAATTCATATTTTCTGTTATTCTGAGTACCTACATTATACTAGTGAAGTGAAGTGATGCCATTGCTCTGCCTATGTAACCACTATGGTATTATCCCACATTGGCGGAGTCCACTTTGTTTTGTTGACAGTAATTTGCGCAGACATTAAATCCATGAAACTTTCTAAGTTGTTCTTAGTTTATTTTTCTCATCAGTGTTATCATTGCTATGTTTAAACAGATTATTTGCAGAGAAGATCAACAAGAATGAGCGAAAGGGCAAGGCTGAGATCACATCACTAATGCAGAATGCAGAACCCCCTGAGTTTTGGGAGCCACTTGGGGGTCAACCAGAGGAGATCAAGAAGCATGTTCCTGATGACTTTGCTCCAATTCGACCCAAGCTTTACAAGGTCTGTAGTCGCGTTCCATTTTCTCTTTTGATTTATACCGTAGTTTAGCCCACCGAAACTGTTTGTCCGGCTGCAATTGTCATGCTCATTTAAAACTATTATTCTTCTCTTAGGTTGGACTTGGCTTGGGATACTTGGAACTTCCCCAGATCAACTACAAGCTCTCTGTGGAACACAAAGATAAGCTCAAGCTGGATGTGATTCCTGAGCTCAGACTGGTAAGCCTTTTGTCATTGGTTAAAATCTGTGTAGTTAATGCTGTGTATATCCCTGTTTGTGATCATTCTGACTCACACTAATGCTGCTGTTCTTGTTTGTTTTTAAGCTGCAAAGCCTTTTGGACACCAAAGGAGTCTACATCCTGGACTGCTGGTCTGATGTGTTCATCTGGATTGGGCGCAAATCTCCAAGGCTGGTCAGAGCGGCCGCACTGAAGCTGGGACAGGAGCTGTGTAGTATGCTGCACCGACCCAAGCATGCGGTGGTCATCCGCAACCTGGAGGGAACAGAGTGCCAGGTAAAGACCTGTGGAAAACCAATAATCATTAAATCTCCTCGTTTTAATAATATTAGAGGTCATACTATTGTTTGGTGTGGTATTTTCCAAATATGTCATTGATTCCCATGAGAAGACCCAATAGTGTGCAATGCATAGAATTATAAACGTTTGCATGTTTATTATTCTATGGTGCAATGCTTGATGACCAATAATAGACCAACTTGATGACCAATTATAGGGAATTTAATTACACAAACTACAATCCAACCAAACAGCAGCCAAAAATGTGTGTTCATTTGTTTGTCTTTTATGATACATTGCCGGTTTGGAAAGAGTAATCTTAATATTATGCTTGTGTTTTAGTAACATACACCACCAAATCACAGTTGATTTCCTTGTTTGATAGAAATGTATTTGTTTTTTTGTCACCTCAAACCCAAATTTGAAGGTCTTTAAGTCCAAGTTCAAGAACTGGGATGATGTGCTAAGGGTGGACTATACCAGAAATGCTGAAAGTGTCCAGCAGAAAGATAACCTGTCTGGTAAGGTGAAGAAGGATGCAGAGCAGAAGGATCAGATGAAGGCAGACCTGACGGCTTTGTTCCTTCCCAGACAGCCCCCAATGCCCCTTACTGAGGTAAACAATCATTTTGATCTGGTGTTTTATCCCTTTTTATAGTGTTAAACTCATATTTTGCACCTCAGCCAGATAAAGTGTCCACCTGTATGACGAAAATAATGTTCTGTCTGGATTTAGTCTGGTTTTAACTTGTATCTCTTTACTCAGGCTGAGCAGATGATGGAAGAATGGAATGAAGATTTGGATGGCATGGAAGGCTTTGTTCTGGAAGGAAAGAAATTTGCTCGCTTGCCAGAGGAGGAGTTTGGTCACTTCTATACCCAGGACTGTTATGTATTCCTGTGCAGGTAAGCATGACTATCTTTATTTTGCTAAGAAACTTCTTATGACTCAGAATGCAAACCGAGTGGCTCATATGTGGATGTTTTATGATTGGCTGGTGACCTCAGATGTCAGCAACCTTTTATCAGAGCCATATACTGTGCATGTAAAACACAAGTGTGAAATCATATAATTAAAGTTGCCACATTCACTAATCTATGATCATTTGATTTTTTATTTTTTTTTAATGCTTGTGATTGCACAGGTACTGGGTGCCTGTTGAGTACGAGGATGATGAAGAGAAGGAGAAGGGCAAAGAGAAGACTGAAGAGGATGGTGATGACGAGGAGAAACAGCCTGAAGAGGACTTCCAGTGTGTGGTCTACTTCTGGCAGGGCAGGGAGGCCTCCAACATGGGCTGGCTCACCTTCACCTTCAGTTTGCAGAAGAAGTTTGAGAGTTTATTTCCAGGAAAGCTGGAGGTACTGTACATAACATCTTCTTCTTTTTATTCCCTTTTGTTTGTTTGTTTTTGTTTTGTTTTTTTTTTAGCAGTGACCTTAGGTTGATTATGCCTGTGTCAGCTTTTTGAGCAATGTTGCTGGGCAACCACATAACTGGTTCCACGTGTTCAGATTGGGCAATCTTGATGGTTTTCCTACTGATGCGGTTAAAGCTCTGCAGGAAAATAAAATGTTATCGAACATGCCCGAACAGCAATACCTTGTTGAGACATTTCGTTAAAACATCTTTAGAATGACTGTATCAAATTGGTGTAATATTTATTACACTACTCTGTCTGTTGCAGGTGGTCAGAATGACCCAACAGCAAGAAAACCTCAAGTTTCTTTCCCACTTTAAGAGGAAATTTATCATCCATAAAGGGAAGAGGAAGCTGAAGGTGGACAATGTTCAGCCAAGTCTTTACCACATAAGGACAAATGGCAGTGCCTTGTGTACAAGGTAACCACAAACTACCCCTTAGTTGCTGGCTAGTTACCAGTGGGAGTGTCTGAAATGCTGTCTGATGAGTAAAATCTTGGTCCAAGTATAAAATCTTTGCCAAATAGTGTTAATATCTTGTTCTTGAATTCCAGGACTATTCAAATAGCCACAGATTCAAGCAACCTCAACTCGGAATTCTGCTTCATATTGAAGGTAATGTCATGTGGATTTTTGGGTTGTTAAATGGCCAGTGGCCATTGACAACCGTCACCAGTGTCTTATAGCTGTGTGTGTTTCCTTCGGCAGGTGCCATTTGAAAGCACAGACAACCAGGGAATAGTGTATACATGGGTTGGCCGAGCTGCAGACCCAGACGAAGCCAAACTTGCTGAGGACATCATGAACTCCATGTTTGATGACACCTACAGCAAGCAGGTAGGAAAAATGATCAGTAACAAAGCTGGATCAGTTAACTATCCTTTCAAAGTGGCATTTGGTTGACAATCTTAAAGAGAATTGCTGACGAATAACCAATAACTTGACCATTATTAGGTTATTAACGAGGGAGAAGAACCTGAGAACTTCTTCTG
Source organism: Sardinella fimbriata (assembly GCA_030264415.1). NCBI lineage: Eukaryota > Metazoa > Chordata > Actinopteri > Clupeiformes > Clupeidae > Sardinella > Sardinella fimbriata. The sequence goes on from JASCQX010000364.1 coordinate 116,968, forward strand.
GGTGGGCATTGGCTCACAAAAGCCTTATGATGAGGATGCTGATTATATGAAATATGCAAGACTCTTCAGGTAGGCATCTCATTCCTAGTCCTTTCATTCACAAATCAGTGACGGTGGCTTCAAAAGCAACTAGGACAAAAGGACAGGCCATTGTTGTTGTTGTTTTGTTTGTGTTCAAGTTGTTTGTTTGTTCATTGTTATTTGTTTGTATAATTAAGGTGTTCCAATGAAAAGGGATACTTTGCTGTATCTGAGAAGTGCTCAGACTTTTGTCAGGATGACCTTGCAGATGATGACATCATGCTTCTGGACAATGGAAAAGAGGTAAACGGTTCTCTCTCTCTCTCTCTCTCTCTCTCTCTCTCTCTCTCTCTCTCTCTGTATGATACAACTGTTTGAGAATTCTTCTTTTTTCCATCAGATTTCTTTGAAAAGAGTATTTTCCCCAGCGTACGCTGTGCAGTGTGCATACTTGAGCGCAATTGCCGAAAGGAACATTATAGTGATTTTAATGTTATGCTGTTAACAACCATGCTTAATGTTAATGGCCATGTGGTTATGCTTGTTTACCTGCAGGTTTACATGTGGGTGGGCACCCAAACCAGCCAAGTGGAAATCAAACTAAGTTTGAAAGCTTGTCAGGTGAGATCAAGTGTTGAACATCACCAAGCCTACATAGTGATAAAAAAACTTGTACATTGAAGTCTGACTTTGAAAGCAGTTGGAAATGTTTCATGCTATTTGCTTGTCATTTGTCTCAGGTCTACATCCAGCACATGAGGTCCAAGGATGCTGAGCACCCGAGGAAGCTCAGACTGGTACGGAAGGGCAACGAGCCACATTGCTTTACACGCTGCTTCCATGCTTGGAGCACATTCAAGACAGCTCCTGCTTAGAGCCCTCAAGAAAGGCTCTCACCGCCAACCCTAAAGCCACCTTGCTACCCAAACCTTAGACATTTACACTGCAAGAAGCTCTGTATTCCCATAGGACATTGCTATATATATATATATTACCATCACCTTTCTTCACAAGGCTAGTATACCATGTATGGTACGTTTCCTATGGATTTAAACGTCAGAATATTTTTTCGTGTTTGGTGGTTAGCCTGAGAGGCGCTGTAGAGATCATTTCAGAGGTCAGATGCAATATCTTAGAGCTCGTATATTTTTAAGTGATATCTTCAAGGGATTATTCATTTTTTTCTACAACATATCTACACACGAGAACATAAAGAATTTATAATGAATGTTCAAAAAATGGAAAAGGTGTAACGTTATTGATGCTTCTATGGCAGCAGAATAGCTTGTTTAAACTGCTGTGCATATATTTCTGTTGAATGTTTTTTGTATTTTTTATCATTTGGAGATTTCCATATCAAACACGTTTTTAGAGGCTTTAGTCCATAGTAGGGACACACAAAAAAAAACAATGACTATGTAGAGTGAAAGCACAAAGCAACCTTTCAGTCTTTGTTGGTTCATGCGTTCTGCTGTGTGGTTTGTGCCATTAACGGTCAAAATGGTTTTGGGTCTTTTGCATGAGAATGCCGTCCTTGCAATTATGTTAGAGCTTGTTGCACTGTGTGGCGAAATGACTGTGCCAAGAGCAACTGGTGGAGAAAAGGCTAGATTTGTAAGGTCCTGACTTTCCCGATGTGTTGTAATCTAAGAAGCCTTTTGTTACATTGCTAAAAGTCCCTTAACTTGTTATCCCTACACAATGTAAGACTGCCTCATAACTTTAACCATCATGCCATCATGTCCAGAAAACACTTTTAAAAAGTCTTGTGGCCTTGCCAGGAGATTTTTCTGAAATGAGAGATGAAGTGAGAAATATTTCTGAGAAGAGGTATTTCTGTTGTTCAGTTCAGTTCGATATGTATTAAATATTTTCACCACTTTATTATGAGACAAAATATGCTCTAAAGCCACTGTAAACTGCCTAATTTTGTCACATCCCCTTTGATCTCTGATTATGTACTTTAATTGTAATTTGTAAAATATTTCTTGCCTGTAGACCCACCTGCAGATGCTCTATTTATGTATTTTATATGGAAATAAAGTTTCCTCTCAAATATTTTTTATCAAGTATCTCATTTATTTCACTAAAGAAACAATGACCGATTTGAAATGTGACTGTGGTGCGCATGCGTGGCTTCTTCCCTTTACGCATACGCATACAAGGAGCCCCTGCGACCGTTGCGGAAACCCCAAACGATACTCAAGCGTGAGATTATTTTTGTCGTGTTTGGGATGAAGACGAATGGCGGAATCTAGTCGATGTTTGAACGTTTGGAATAGACTTAATCGTTAATAATGTTTTTGTAAATAATATTTTAATAAAGTAAGTTCTGTAAGCGCTCGTTTTGTTTTGTCTAAGTGATTCAGCTCGCTTGCTAGCCAGATGGCATGCTAGTCAAGTTAACGTTAACTTCGTATCTAGCAGCTACGTCGTTTTTTGTTTTGGCAAGGAAGCTAGCTTGGAGGCCATTTTGAGGCCTTGTGAAATCAACGAACCCTTCACGTCTGCAGTTTCCTTTTCTTTGAGATTTTTCTCCGTTATTTTTGTATTCTTGCCTCCGGGGAGCGTGTGGCTTGGATATTTGGACTCGATATCGTTGGACTGGATTGCTTAGTGACCAATATATTGGTTGCTCAATTGACCAGTGGACTTTACGGTCACTCATTCAAGGGACTTGAAACGAATCCTGACGCCACCTGAGCTTTCTACAATTGCTTTCTTGGAACTGTTAACGTTACGGACAGTTGAGCAACGACATTTCATTGTATCACAAATTGGGACATTTTTACTTCACGGTGCTTCATCCTGGAAGCATTGTATGGACTTCTATGACGAATGCTTCTGGAAGATCATTTGTTGTCATGGCATTGATTGTGACGAACTGAAAAAAAGAATTTATCCAAGATACAAATGACAAGGTTTCTCAACCATTGAGTTAGTTGTAGGTAGTTATACATATCGGTGGGGAATACCGTCACATACGCTAATATTTGTTGATTTTTCACCAGTTTTGTATATTGTTGGCTAGATTAAAGGCTAACTGTGGGTAGCAAGCTAGTATTAACTTGCCACCCTCACAATTTTGGCCATGTCTGGGGCCGAGATTAGCAGTTAGCAAAATGGGAAACCCGTAGGGTTGGTTGCTAGCGCATTAGCTCGCGTAGCTAATCGACTGCTTTTGTGTGTTTTGACATTGTATTTAGGCTGGTGAGCAAGTTATTAGGGCAAGTCTAACAAAATCCATCTACGACATCTCGTTGAAATTGTTTTTGTTTGATAAATCGATAGCAGCGAGCTTTTCCAACATGTCCTGTGTTCATTACAAGTTTTCATCAAAGCTAAACTATGATACGGTCACATTTGATGGCCTTCACATCACGTTGAGTGATTTGAAAAGACAGATCATGGGTCGGGAGAAACTCAAGGCTGCAGACTGCGACTTGCAGATTACCAACGCCCAGACTAAAGAAGGTAAGTTCCTGGACCAAGTAAATGATAAACGCTATTGTTTAGTTTTGACATGATCGCTGACTAACAGCTTTTCTTTGAAGTTGGCCCACGACGCCATAGCTTTTACTTGGCTAACCAATGTTAGCTAATACAACGTGTCTCAACCTCTGATGACAAAGGGTGGTGGTCTTCATTTGATCAACTTGTCTGGATTACTACATTAATTGATGTCGTCTAATCTAAGTGTGCTATGGTGAATTCAATAAGTACCACAATGGCTGAATGAGTAGTGTGGTGCCACTTGTTTGTAACGATAGTTAACATTACATCAGTCAATAAGCCATTAGCTCTGAACTTCGTCTCTGTAGCCATCATGGCTCCTGCTATGTTAGCTTGCTAACACCAGTACCCATATCCACATACACCGCCATGTTAGTTTTGTATGCTAGCCAAATGTGGGCCTGTTGTGGTTGATCACTGTCATCTTGCTCTGCCAGGCATTTTGTCATATCCTGCATAAATATATACGGAATGAAACATTTAGTGGTGGCAATGCATATAGCTGTTTTTTTTATATTAAGCAACAGTCCTCTGTAGTTGTTTGCTACTCAACATGAATATATCATTACCCCATACAACACTTGATACCTCCCCCCAACTTTTTTGTTTTGTCATGGCACAGGTTGCTAACACTCAAATATTTGTCATTACAAGTGTTTGTCTGCATGGAGGATGAGTGATAATGAATGGAAAGTCTTTTGTTGTAGTGAAATGTCATGGTATGTTAATGTTATGTATGTCACTGAATGTTTTTCAGAGTACACTGATGATGGAGCACTCATACCAAAAAATTCCTCAGTCATCATTAGACGAATCCCAATTGGTGGTGTCAAGGCAACAAGTAAAACATTTATTATGTAAGTTGAAAGGGTTATTGAAACCATAAGAAACAACAGAAGTTGAAAATGCTTCTGTGTGCTGGGGATTGCATTTTGTTGTTCAGCCCGGATGCCGTTGTATGTTTGGGTTTGCTTTCCTTCTCTATGTAAGTGTGACGTTAGTGACTTTGTGTGTTTTTGTATCTCCCTATAGTGATCGATCAGAAACTTCAAGTGGATCATCAAAAGCAGTATGTAAAAAAACACTCCCTTTTGTTCAATTCATAAGTCACACAACACACACACATTTTTGTTCAACAAATAATACACTAGTTTCATTGACGGTATAAATGTAGTCAATTTTAACCCAAAACCACAATGTGGTGTGTGGTGATAGTGTTTATAACATTGTAATGTTTTGAAATGATGCCTTTTATCATTTTTTAAGCATAATCCCGTAATATGTAAAGTGTTAAAAGTGCATGTGATGCACTGTATTTCACATTGAAAAAACAGCTTATAACTGAATTCTGTTGTACAGAATTATGTATTTGGTCATTCAAATTCTGATGGTTTTTGAACATGGCATGTTCAGTCTGTCTGTCTTTGAAGTGTTACATCTGTAAAAAGTTTTTATTTTTTTTATTTTTTTCCTCTTTAAATAAAAGTTGTGTTTTGCCTTTAATTTCTCTTTGTATCATATAGCTCAATGTCTGGCTTTCTATGTTTGAAGACTTCCGTAATGATAAGGGACAATTATCTATGTCATATACCTGTTTCTGTACTCAACTGTGTGTGCTAAATGGATTAGGAATAACTAGGCCTAGGGCTCACCCTCAGAAACCCTTTGACATAGCTCTCCTAATCTCAAATAACTAAGGTGATGAGCAAGCTTGTGTACGTAATGTTGAAGCCTTGATGGACTTGATATACTTTACTATCAATATGAAATCACAATTGCAACTTAAGTAATTTCTGTAGTATTTCACAGAAAATGACCCACATTGATTGTCATTCAAATCATTCCTGAATTAGTGTTTCTTGTTTTTCCTCAGCTCTACTCAAATATGATCATTCATGATCCTCACAGTTCCTTGATTTTCCTTATAACAATGCTGACCTTTTTTGTAGTTTCCTGCAATAGTGTTTATTAATCGTCAGAAGAAGGCGCATACTAACATGTTATGATTGTTGTGTGCATATTTATAGATCTACAGATCTTTAAAACCAGGAAGATGCCTATCAATATTACGCTGAATTTTCAGTATTATGTATGTGTAGTACTGTATGTTGAAGCACTCCATCTTATAATTGCACATACATTCTTACGTCAGACTTATTAGTGACAAGAATGTGATGGGGAAAAGAATCTGTATTTCTTGGTACATTGTGGAGGTCAAAGTGACATGGTAGTTTTTCTTTTGAACGGTTCAATTGTTTGTTTGTTTTTATTGTAAAGTACAAGCCCCTCAGTTTTGAAATATTGCAAAGTTTCGAGAAATTTTCCCAACAATTTATTGATTCGGGGGAGAAAAGGGTTGACTTTTTCTTGCTCTTAATTTTTTTTTTTAACTGCACTTGAATGGGAACTTGTAACAAAACACATCCCTTTTTTTCCCTAAACATGCTACTAATATATCTGCTTCAGTTTTCGCACTGTTGGTTTACTTGTGGGACATATGTTCATTTGATCTCTGACAAAGGTTTTGTCTGAGTTCACTACTGACATAGCTAATGCATAGCCGTTAATAACATCCCAAGCTATGGATTTGTGTACCATGGGTATTTGACAAGTGTACTGTTTACACAAACTGATCGGTTTCAGTGCTGTGTATGATGATGAACACAACTTTTGTCAATAAAATACCTTTTGTAACATTACTGTATACCTCTTGCAAGGCCCTGTGTGTTCACTGGTGAGAGCCTTATCTGGTCTGGCAGCATATTCTCCATTATGTTTGACAGACAACCGTTTACATCAAGCATTTCCTTCTACCTTCTTAAGTGGAAGATTTTGTTTAGATACTCCATTAGTTATCAAGTATCTGTTCCTAGTTGATATCTTTGCTATGTTAAGCATTTTATTTTGTAACTCCTTGTAGGACGCTAGGAGACATTCAAATAGTTTCTCTGCCAAACTGAAATGTCAACAGTTGCCTCTTCTGTAGTCTGCAGTATACAAGTTAATACTGTTGCATTTATTGTGATAAAGTCCTTTTGAATTGTTTCTTTTTCTGCCTCATTTTTGGATGGCCATGTCTACCAGTGGGGCGGCATTCAGCTTTGTTCTTTATTGCAGCAGTAAACTTGTTTTGTCTTCTAATTTTTCCACAAACAGATTGATGATTCTCCTGCCACAATTTCATTGGCCCAGCTCTCAAAGGTATACCAATATTTCCCCTTTTGTCTGTCACTGTCTTTGAACTGTGTCTAATGCAATATTTTTGGATATGTCTGTCCATGACTTGCGTTACTTCTCATTGACACTTTTCTACAATGGCAGTTGCGCTGTTAGAACTGAAGATTAATTGTAATATGTAAGATTTGATATCATGGCTGGACATATCCTTGTTGTCTTATGTGAACAATATCGGTGTGCAAGTTCACTGTGCTCCATGCAATGTTTTATGTTCTGTAAATTCTCTTGTGGTTGTGGTGTTGAACATGTTATGTGGTGACATACTGTGACCATATGTTTGTCTTGAAATGGGTGAAATGTGTACTATATAGAAGTGCAGCACAAGACCGTAACAGAAGAAATGTTTCAGTTAACTGTGAACTCCTGTGATGAGGCATTATTTGCCATTAGTTTACGATGTAGCTATTATACTGAAATTAGTGGAACCATTTCTTCTGCTACAAGCTGCTGTGTTCATACATGTTTCTCATCTGTTAAATGTGGACCACTAACAAAAATGTTTTGCACATTGACTGGAAGTATACTTGACCCCTAGAATGTAAAAATGAAATGTGGAAAAGTAATTTTATGAGCAAGATATTTATAGAATTTATTTGTGTGCCCAAATTATTTGTTGACAAAATGTATCCATCAACAGCTGAAACGAGTTTCTGTTACTGATCAGTGTCCATTGCAATGATGTGTCATTTGTCAGTGTTTTGCCTTTGCACGCCTTTTGTTTGTCCTGTAAAGAGTTAGCCAGTGTGCGCCTCTGCTGCTGTGGAGGGGAGTACACTTAAAGCCTTTCATTTACCAAGTCGTATGAAGAAGATGGCAGCTTTTTTCGCCCCAATTCCAACATTTTTTTTTGTCCTGTGCGGTTATTTTTTGTAATACCTGAAGATTTTTTTTTTATAATTTTTTTTTTTTAAAGTTGTGAAGACTTGACCCTACGGTTCCCTTTCTTGGACTGTTCCTCCCCTAGAGCCGTATTTTAACCAAAGCAAAGTTACCCTAAGCAAAGGACTCTTTAGTACTTTTTTTTTTTTTTTTTTTTTTTCGTAATGAAATGTGATTTATGAGATTTCCTCAGAAACTACTTCATGCAGCAGTTGTGTACTTTTTTCACATTGTGTGGTGATCGTTTTGGATCACAAATCGCTGTCCTTTTGTCTGAACTGTTGTTAGTAAAGCCGATGGTCTTTGTAGAAACAATCCAACATAATTCCTAAGTTGAGTATTTGTGTTTAATTATTATTATTTACTTATTTGCTTTTTGGAGAAAATCGATTAATATTGAAGCACATGTAATGACATTTCTTTTCTTTTTATCATTAATTCTTATTCTTTGGAATTGATGTGTAATGGTGAATAAACAGCTTAACCATTTTGCTCTTTTCATCTATGCGTGGAATTCAGCGGCTGAATCGTACAGATCCTGGGCATTACTGTAAGGGATGAGTAAACCCGGTCTCTTCACGTGGGACGTGTGCATTACTGACAATTTTGCCAGCTGTTCATTTTAATTTAACTACTACCATCGTTCTACTTTACAAGTCACATTTATTTTCCACTCCGTGTTGTTACCAACCAAAGAACGACCTGTAGTTCAAATTGTGTCTAAGTTCTCACACTCGACCTGTATGAACAAGGCAACAATGATCTGCGCGTTGCTGTTATTAGCAAAGCAAATTGAAGGCTTAAAGTACTCCCCATCCATTTTGGCAACGAGGCCTAAGCGGCTGTTTCTACAAGGCAATGCTCTGCTCTTTACAGGATATGCAAAAGGTGCATTTCAGGAATTCATTGCCTATAGATACTCAATGCCATGACCATTTTGTGTATGAAAACATTGCCTGTTAAACAGACGGCCAATCTTGCTGAGGCGAATGCATCTGAGGAAGATAAAATTAAAGCTATGATGTCACAGTCCAATCATGACTATGATCCTGCACAGTAAGTATGGCTTTTTCTGTAATGTTCAAGTGATGTGAATGTGTGGGACAAACGGTGTGTAACACAAACCTTGTTTGAGCAGTTACATGAAGAAGCTTGTAGGACCTCCTCCTCCAAACTACACTTGCTTTCGATGTGGGAAAAATGGACACTACATACGGAACTGTCCAACAAACGGGGTAAGTGGGTTTTCTTTATATTCGCTTTTGTCTCTATATTTGCTGTCGCCCTCTCATAGTTGGCGCTAGTTTGACATTTCTCTCCATTTACCATTCTGGATGTATTCAAACTCATAGTAGACATGAAATGTTGTGTTCACCCTCAGTATAACCATTGAAGTAATCATTTGTCATGTCCTCGTGCCAGCAGGACAAAAGTTTCGAAGCTCCACAACGGATCAAGAAAAGCACAGGAATCCCTCGGAGCTTCATGATGGAGGTGGATGACCCAAGCATTAAAGGAGCCATGCTTACCAACACTGGACGCTATGCCATCCCCACCATAGACGCGTAAGACAATATTGAGATTGTGATCTTATCTTGACCTTTTTTTTTTTTAAAAATGTTTTTATTCCTCTGTTGTATTTAAAATAAAAGATCACAGTGGCAGTGTATCTAAGGCAGGCATATGCTGTATTGTAGTTTTAGTAGTCATCTGTGCTCAATAAATAGTAGAGGTAATCTGTAGCATGTGTCCAACTCTATGTGTTTAATTATTCCTTTGTCGTTGCATTGCACAGGGAAGCCTATGCCATTGGGAAGAAGGAGAAGCCCCCATTCCTCCCTCAGGAGCAGTCCTCCTCCTCTGAGGAAGAGGACCCTGTCCCTGATGAGCTGCTCTGCCTCCTCTGCAAAGACCTCATGACTGATGCAGTGGTAATCCCCTGCTGTGGCAACAGCTACTGCGACGAATGTGAGTCCTCTCAGTTCAGCTGTGCTTGAGCACACTGTGTAATGCCTCATGACTTTTTTTTATCTTCTCACGGGTTGGCTGTTGGCTTTTCTCATGTTCTGTTTTTGTCTGTGTTTGATAGGTATCCGAACTTCTTTGCTGGAGTCAGAGGAGCACACGTGTCCCACCTGTAACCAGTCGGACGTGTCCCCAGATGCCTTAATCGCTAACAAATTCTTACGCCAAGTAAGACTTTTTTTAAAGGACATCTCTGCTGAATGTTCCTTGCCTTTCTGTGTTAGATAAGCGTAATTAAAAAAAAAAAAGTAATTAGTTAATCAGTAATTAATCCTTTTCTTCTTAATTGTTTTCCATTGCTAGGCGGTGAACAACTTCAAAAATGAGACTGGCTATACCAAACGGATCAGAAAGGCCAATCAGGCCCACGCGTCTGCAATGGCACAGGGGGGGGGGGGGCGTTAGAATGGAATATATCATACCAGGTGGAGGAGACGTGGCTTCCAGGTTTGCTGAGGCGAAGACCTTGCGGCCACTGAGCGACTGCTGGGGACGATAGATATCAACCAAACCTGTCTTGTCTGTGAACCGCAGGATCTGGGAGAAAAGGATAGAGTGTGGGGGGCAAAGGGTTCAAATCAGAGAGGACTTCTGGTCCTAATTGTCTTCATCCACTTTTGGATCCAAAATAAAGAGCCTTCAGACACCCGTGCATGTGTCTGTCTCTGTAAGATTAACTCCTCTCGATGAAACTATCGTTTCAAACCAAAACAAATGTATCTGGACTGTCTTCTTAACAGAGATTAGTCGACTGATAGTTACAAGTCATTTGATGAGAATGTGTATCATAGAGGTATGTCAAGAGGAAGCAGAGACAATAACAAATGTTTTTGTTAACAGCTTGGTTGACAAATAAAATAGGCCTACCATACTTTTGCAAGTTTATTTTTGTTTTAGTAACTTCATTCAAATTAAGACTGTATAAGTTACATGACCTAGAACCAGAATAAAGAACCATTTCTACATGACAAAATTTAGACACACCCTGTATTCCAGGTAAGAAGATGCAAGCATTTGTATCATCTGACTCAGGAAGTGATTGTGTGGTATGCAGACATTGTGACAAATTTCCATTTCACTGCAGTGTTTAGTAAAAGGATGGGGGGGTTAATTCCATTAGGCCCCATTGAGGAAGTCCTAAGGCATCATACGCATGGAGAAAGACAAGACAAGGAATATTATACTGGTGGTGGTGGTGGGGGGGGGGGGACCTTTCACCGCAGTGAAGGCTCCTGTGACTCCATGTGAGTCTTACGCATCTCAGTTGGAATTTAACAAAAAATTCCAAAATTTGAAATCTTGTTACACCACTGGTAAAAGCATGTGATAATACAATGTGTCGCACAGATAGAGGCTGGGTTGATGGAACACAAGATTGAAGGAGTTCACCTCAGGGGTTGAGGTTGGGGCAATACTAGCATTCTGGTTATGCACGGCAGAGGTGACACTGCAAGATATCATATCTTATAGTATCTGCTGCTGAATCTGCTGCTGCTGCTGCTATCCTTGCCTTGGAATATTCATGCTTACTCATTCACTACAAGAAACATTTATCAACGCTTGGACATAATTGGTGCATAAAAACCATTCATATCATATCTGCTGCTGACCTGCTGCAACAGGTACAATAAATAAACATTAGCTGGCTTGGCTAAGATCTTGATTTTGTCAACTCATGATGAATTTGTGTATACAGTTTGGGAGAAATGCAGTTCTTAGCCGTTTAAAGGCATAAATAAAATATAACCAAAGAAAATATGACATCGTACATTTCGCCGAAATCGAAACTGGAGGAAAATGTAACATACAGTATGCCATATCTTACCAAATTTTTACTGATGCGGATTGGTTCTTGAAACACGGTCCAAACCACAGCCTCGTTACATGCAGGAGTGGTCAGTGAACCATTGTAACGGTAGTACTTGGTCATGTCAACATCCTGCACCAAGTCACTAATAGTGATGTTCAGCATGGAGATATTCACTTTGTCACCTAAATGGTAAATATCAGACCAAAACAATAGGTAATGGTTGCATGACTACCATAACTCCTCATTAGAAAGACATGCTTTGCGTATTACGTAATGATTGAACAACATCAATGCATAAATTGTAATAAATGCCCAGCCTCACCCTTCTCTCGTATCTGCTCTATGTAGCTGGAAAAGTTGTTCCAGGCAGCAGGCATGTCTGTCACATCATCTTCCATCACCTGTGGGCAGAACATAGGCGTCTGGGTCCCGAAACAGCCCAGACCTACAAACCAATATAACGTAGCCTACCTTCTGGACAAACGAAGCAACAAATCAAAAGTACCTTAAATGGTGCCTGCACAACGGCAAAAGGCTGCTGAAGTAGGCTACATCTGCATAGCTCCACAATGTGAAATTTCTTTAACGAAAAATCCCTCATTTGTGCCTTGCCAACCCATCTGCCCAGTTTCTGTGCCCAGAATAACTTTACTATTTCAGTTAATAGAGCCATGCATTTTACTTACTGGTTGACTAACCACAAACCCGACACAGAATTTCAATCATTGCCCTCACTGATATGGCTTATTGGTGCCGCATTTGCAACTGTCCTTTAACATATACTGTAAGTGACCATGCAAATGGTTGCAGTGGGTCCATTTAATGGTTAAATTTGTCTTTTAATTTTTTGGGTGATGGCACATGGAGAATCTTTTTGAGTGACATTACTTGGCTACCATAACCGGTTTTATTGCAATAGTTTTTGTCTTTTTAATTTGCCTACTGATCATGTAAAACAACAAAGAAAAAACACAACAGAAATTTACTAAAACACCAACATTCAGGAGCATTGCTCAGTAATCATTCTAAAAAAGGTGCTTTGAGGATCATCAGTTTTAAACTAGAGCTTTGTCTTCTAAGCTAGGCCTACTGAATTAATTGCCTAATTAGTGCTACAGTATACGAACTACAGTATAGGTCTCGCTTGTAAACTGAGGTTTAGGATTTTTGGCAACACTGACCCCATGTGGTGTTAAGACTGTACTGCAACTTACATCAATGAAGAATCCCAGCACTGCTATGCCCTCTTTATCTGCTGTGGCCTGAGCTGGACTCAACCCTTTCTTTAGACTGACAATGTGCATCTGAGAAAACAGAAATAAACATGTAGACATGCATGCAGTTACCCGCAGACATGAACAAACAAACACGCCAGTAAAATACAACATTTATAATACTTTACCACTAAACCCCCCCCCCCCCCCCCCAACCAACACACGGACACACACGGACACAGAGCAACAGACACACATACACACACACACACACACACACACACACGCACACACACACACACTAACTGTCATATTGTAAATGAAAAATAAGTTCGCCTGTTCCCTAACCTCCATGGGGTATCTATGGCCATCAATGGAGTGCTCAGACCCGGGGAAGTGCTCCAGGTCGCCTCGCCCCCAGTGGAAGTGAAACTGAAGGGTGGAATACTCATAATTGAGACCCCCGCCGCTAACCTCCACCTCACCAGGCTCCAGCTCACACTTCACTAGCGGGGGGGTTGGGTGACAGAGGGAGGAGGAAGAGGAGGAAGAAGAGTTGGTGGGGTCGAAGAGGGGTGTTGATACATTTCATGAGGAGGGTGTCAGGAGTGCTGTTTGTTAGATTGCAGTGGAAATTATAGACAGACAGACTGATCTCAACTTGTCCTGTTCTTCATTTACCTGAATGTCCATTATTAGTGAGGTTCATCATGACTTGTGGTGAGTCAAATTTGACCAGATTAAATTCTTTCAGGTCCTTGTTGCCATAGACGTGTTTAGTGTCGATGTTGATGGGCGACTGCCTGTTTTCATTGCAGTTTGGAAAGTGATCTCCCCAGTGAGAGGGAGTGTTCTCTGTCAAACAACAAAGGGAATAAGACCCAACTTTATATCAAAGTCACCTTCTCAATAAAGCAAACTGAGCACAAACACATGAATCAGTGCCATATAGGCCATACAAAGTGTT
>JASCQX010000381.1:0-11244 GCA_030264415.1 Sardinella fimbriata
ACACATACACAGTATATACATACAATATATATATATATATATATATATATATTTCAGACACAAGCTAAAAAGTTTCTGTCTGCACAAAGACTTTTACCTTTGTAAGATATGACCGACTCTCTGGTTCACCTTCAATGCACTTGTCAATGATTTCCTCTAGAAGAAGAAACACAGGTTGATGACTGAGCAGCATCACGGTGTCGGTGCGGCTACCACGGCACACCGTGTTCCTGAGCAACCCTCTCACTGAGTTCAGTGACATCTTCATAAGGTCACACTCCATGCTGACGTTGGGCAGGACGGCCACTCGCTTCAGCAGTGTGGTCACATTGAGATTGCTCTTGGACTCCAGGTGAATTAATGTCTCCGAGATGGAGGCTGGTGGGGAGACGTCTTGGTATTTCTCCCTCCATGCCATTGCCCAGGAGTTGAGATCTTGTTCGGCTGTGTCTGGTTCTGGAAGCTCGTCTTGGAAGATGACATGGACCTGATCGGGTGACTCGGGCACAACTGGCAGTGGGCCACAAGTGGGAAGTAGAGAGAGTACCTTCAGGGCTTTCAGGTGGTCATCTGTGAAATTGTACTTCATTTCCTCAATGAGACCAGTGAGCACAGGGAGGGTGATGGTCTCTCGATAGTGAATTTCAGGTGACTGGGCCAGACCTGCCATCTCTGGGAAAATGACCAAACCAGACACTTTAGTAACAAGCTGTATGGCTTGATCAAACCACACAGAGTGCAGTGTGTCAATATTTGCTAGCATGCTGCTGAGAGACTCAGTGATGAGTGGGATTTTCTCCAGCTCACAGACAATGTCAGCAGGATTTCCACAGCGGAATACTGTGCTACAGTTCTTCAATGGGGCACAAGCATTCTTAAGAATCACCAATGTGACCACAAACTCTGTTCCTCGAATGGCCGTCGAAAGGATGGCAGCGTGAAGAGCCATGGTGCTGCTCCAAATCCCATCGCTGTTGGCACTCACAGAGTCCAAACAACTCAGAATTCCTTCCAACGTCTCCACTAGGGCATCAAAGAAGTCTTCCCTCTTTCTCCACCTGGAACAGCAGGTGTCGGGGCTCTCGTCAAAGGCCTCGCGGGGAGTGTTCAGTAGCCTGTCGACTGTCTCAACAAGCTTACTCTCCAGTGTGGGCGACTGGTCAAAAAACTGCAGCAGGTCCTCCACAATGCCAAGGAGTCTAAATACGTGGTCACACTGAAGACTTCCTGCCAACCAATGGGCCAGTCCACATGATTCACTCGGTGTGACCACAGCGAGGGGGTAACTTTCCAGAAAGTCCATTGACAATTTCCTGAGGCTTTGACTCTCTGGCCCAAATCGTAAGTATGCTTGGCCACGGCAGTAGCTCATATTCAGTCCCCAGTCATCAGTGAGTGTCTGTGAGATGACCTTGGCTTGAGAATCTCCCTGACAATTATCATTCAAGGGAAGGAAACCCAAGAGCTCTACCTTTGGTGTGTAGTCACTAACATACCGCACATACACTGGCAGATACCTCTTCAGAGCAACTGTGACCACTTTATCAGTGATGATTGAGAAGAAAGGGGAATCCTGTACTTCTTCAAGGATTGCCTCACGGATAGACTTGACGATGCCATCAAGGAACTCCTGGTTGGTTATGGTGGAGCCTTCATCAGCCGGTGACCAATGGCACAAGCTAAGCTCCTCAGTCAGAGCATCCTGATCGTCCTTTGGAAGACTGGAAAGCAGCGTACCCCTCCTCGCCAAACGTGCTGCCTGCTGAAAGAGTCTGCGTGCACTCATCCGATTGTCTCCCGAGTGGCCATTCGTATCTATGGCCTGCACCCCTGGCTCATCCTTTAAAGTAGTGGTAAGGCGAGTGTCAAACTCCTCTCCATCTTCATTGTTGTACTCCACTGTGAAACACAACGAGGCATTATAGCAATGTTTCATTTCCCTCTAGCATAAATTAGGACATACTTAATGTAATTACAAAAGTAAGGTGGTGGTATTGGCACAAAAGAGGGTAGTGGTATTACTGGCATAACCAGTGCTAAGTGCACCAGCAAAGAGCATGAATAGCAAGACTTCATTTCTGAACCCTGGATGTGTTTGTCTACAAAAATCCTTTGTAGTTCTAAATCGAACAGTCATGACATGGTAATGTACAAGCAAACCAATGATTACATTTTGATGGCAGATCTCATGCGCCAGAAAATGAAGTAGGATGACCAACTAAACTGAATTAGTTACTTCAATTAATTTTTCTTTCCCTTCAATTGTTTTAGCAGTGCATATAAGAACACCATACTTCATCAAA
The DNA here is from genome assembly GCA_030264415.1 of Sardinella fimbriata. Lineage (NCBI taxonomy): Eukaryota > Metazoa > Chordata > Actinopteri > Clupeiformes > Clupeidae > Sardinella > Sardinella fimbriata. Next base: position 2,304 of record JASCQX010000381.1, read on the forward strand.
AAAACAATAATTTAACCATGCACATTTCATTGTATACTTTTAGAATCTTTTGTAATCATATATAGACTTACTTGCAGTATTCATCTCAGAGTTTTTCAGAATAGTTTTTGATTCTTGATCCTGTAGATTGAAGAAAACTTTAGTACAAAGACAGAAGACCATATACCAGTTTAAAAAACTTACTATGATACATGATACTTACAAGACATATGCCCTCCAAGGTCTTAGGTGTAATCTTCAAGCACTGTGCAACCATCCTGTCCAGATCCCTGGTGAAGTTGGTGCCAACTTGCAACATGGCTAAACACGGAGTCCTATCTGTACTGAGGGTGTTCTTCAGGTAGTCCTGGTATTTACTGTGGCACGTTGTTTCTCCGCAGAACTCCAAAGCTGTACTCGGTAGGACACACATGATCCTCAAAAGTGTAGCAATGTTGGCAAAGTACTGCATGACAGGCAGTCGTAGTGTTTGAAAGATAGTATCTGGGATGGTAACAGCTACCATTTTGGTCTTCCACTTCACCCTCCAGCAGCCAAGTTCAGTGGAAAAATTGTCTGGGTCAGGCAGATCATTGATGTAAAGGGGCGGTTTTGACTTGAGGATTTCAAACATATAGCTCACGGTTACGGAGCATGGGACAAGTGACAGGAAGTTTAATGCCTCCTTGTGGTCATCTGAGAAATGGTCCTTCACAGCATTAATGAGGTTGTCAACTAGGGGCATGCTCAGCATTTCTTTGTAGTAAGTGGCAGGCTTAACCATACCATCTCTTGATGCAGCTGTACCATCAGGTAATTTAATCTGCACTCTCAGACTCTGTGCAAGGGCACAAGCTTCCTCGAACCAATTCTGGTGGAAAACTTTGATGTTTGTCTTCACTCTGTTTAGGGTAGCCACAATGCCATTGATCTGACAAAGTTGTGAGGCGGCGCTGAAATGATCTTTTTGCAACCCTGCACTTAGCTCCCTAGTGAAGGAGGATGCATTCTTGAGGGCTACCATAGGCATGATGAAATCAAAGTCTTGAAGAAGTCGGAGCAGAAGACCAGCTTTGTTGGACTCTGTAGCTTTCCAACGTTGTGGTTTGTTAAGGTGGATCTTTTCAAGACACTCCACCAGTGGCTCCAGCATCTGCACAAAGACCTCATAGCAATCATGCTTCTCCATCCATACAGCACAGAATTTGCCTTGAAGCTCATGGATCTTCTCAAAGCTCTCCCTCAGGCCAACCCCTATGACTTGGTCCAGCTGCTTTTCTAAGGCAGGGGTACTGCCAAAATACAACATGACCTCTTCTAGTATATCAAGCGCCCTTGTAATGGAGGAGACAGGAATCGATCGTGACCACCATGTGTTAAAGGCGTAGCAGGAGCTGTAGGAGCATATTGCAAGTGGGTGCTTTTCCTGGACTTTGCAGGCGAAGGCTTTGAGTTTATATGAGACTTCACCTGAACCCAAGTAGGCTTGTCCTCTGCAATACTTCAGGTCTAGCTGCCACTCGGTCACCAGGTCAAAGAGCCGCGTGGACATGGTCTCACAGTCCAGATCCGCTTCCACAAAGCCCAGCAGCTCCAGACGCATAACGTCAAAACTGTCAACAAACCTGAGGAACAGGGGGAGGTAGTCCACTTCTCCCATCCGGACGACACGGTCAATAAAGAGGGAGAAGAAGGAGTTCCCAACCTCAGACAGAATTCCCTCCCTCACTGCGTCTTCACACACCCTGAGGACTTCTTTCATTTCAGATTTGGATACGTACTCTGTCCCCGATTCAGACTCGTCGGTGACTGCCTTGCACCTCTTGTTCTGGCTACTGAATGCTGCAGTCACTGCCGATTGTAAGGCTGATTTGAGTGCTTCCTTGTTGGTTTCAGAACAATCAGCCTGTCTTGGCCTTTCTACATCTGTTGTTGATAACGCCATTTGTGTTTCTTCTCCATCCCCATGACCGTCATTCTCAGGTGCTAAAAAACAAATGAACTGTTGTTAGACAAGAACATGGTAAAACACTCAGAAAAGCAAAAAAAGCAATATACAAGTTTATTTATACCTGAAGATTCCATTTCCATTGCTTCATTGTCCTGAAACACATGCAAATACAATTATCAAAAATAAGCCAGACACCAACTACAGTACTAGTGTAAAATAAAAAAGCAATGCTTAAATTATTTACCATTTCCAACAACTGCAAGATATCAGGGTGTTTTTCAACATAAGACTCTACCATAGCCTCCATGTTCATATGCACATCTTGATTAACGTAAACAAACGCTGCATTGCACAGTCTCTGATCTGCTGGGGTTTCCCTCATGTAAGTGTGGTACCGGTCCAGTACCATATCATACTGCCCATACACATCAGCTTCTGCGTTGACGCATGGAATTGTGCCCAAAACTCTCAGCAGACTCTGGACATTTGGGTAAAACCCAATATCAGGTATTTTCAGTGTTGCGAACACTGTGGTAGGCAGGATTCTTTTTTTGCTGGCATGCCTCCACTTCACCTCCCAGCATCCCAGCTCGTCATAGAAGGTGTCTGGCCGTGACAGGTTGTTCAAGTTGGCATCAGCCACTTTGTCTCTGCGAATGCTGAAATTGTGGTCTGCCATGTAGGATGGCACCAGTGATAACCAGCGCAAGATTCTCACCATCTCTGTGCTGAAGACCCTTTTGACCTCATCAACAAGGTAGAGCAAAACCTTCCTGCACAGTGACTCTCTGTAGTAATCCTCAAGGGAAGCCTGGGACTCAACTGCATTCTGGGAATTCTCTGCTGCCTCCTCTGGAAGAGCGACTGTTACGCCCAACTTCTTTGCCCGGCCCACTGCATCAGAAAACCACTTCCTGTGGTGTATGGCAATCTCCTGCAAGTACTTATTGAGTAGTTTCAAGGCATTAGAGATGGTGTACTGTAGCGTGCTGCTGATGCTGATTGTTCCCCTGAGACTTGGGTTGAGGATGCTAACACAACACAGGGTGTTCTTCAGCACCACCAGTGTCATGATGACATTGAAATTCCTCAGAGTCTGTATCAACTTCGCTACTCGTTTGGCAGTTTCCGGTTTGGATTCCAGTTCAACTTTCATGCTTGTTCCTGCCAAACAGGTCAGGATTGGCTCCAGGATATCCAGCATGGTCTGAAAAGCATTGATGCCATATTCCCAGTGTCCCTGACAAGAGTCCTTGATCCGTTCCACCTCGCCTTTTATGTGGCCATAGGTTGTAAAGATCTGCCACTCCATTTCGGTCCACAGAAGTGGTAGCTCTCTCATAAGGGTTGCCACCTCTTCAACAGCCGACATCACATTCTGGATTGAGAGCATGGGCATAGATCGGATCAGCCACATGTTAAAGGCATACGGGTCACTAGGGGCCAGCACAACCTGTGGGAAGTCCCTCAATATCCTGCTGGACAGCTCCTTCATCTTCTGACAAATGGCACCTGTGGTGAGATAAGTGAGCCCACGGCAGTGCTCCATCCTTAGCCCCCACTTATTCCGGATCTCTGACAGGAGCATGTAGAATAGACTCTCACAGTCCACATCGCAAGGTAGAAACCCTATGAGGTGCTTCTGAGGGAAACCAATGTCAGTGACCGTCCGGATGAACACTGGGATTTGCTCTTTCCCTTCGACGAGGATCACGTCCTGCAACAGGACGGAGAAGAAGCGTGCGTGCCGCAGGCTGTTCCGAATCTCCTCTCGCATGAGGTCCTCGCCAAACTTCATCACCTCTTTCTTGTCCACTTTGTCATCACACAGGCGGTAGGTTTTCAGCTGGGTGCCCTGGCCACCCAGTGGACCAGCTACATTGAGGGAGGTGTTATTCCCAATGCTGAAGCCAGTTAGTGCCAGTGTCTCCTTAAAATAGAGCTTGAGGATTTCTTTGCCTTTTGCGTGGGGATCTTCCTTTGCTTCCAGGTCATCCTGCATTGATTCAGAAGCAGCACTGTTCTCCCCAGCCTCACTGTTGTCCTCCACATTTGGCTCCTCTAGGTCACCATCTGTAAGAGAGAAAAGAATGTTACTGTTTGCACGTGACGTATCCACTCATATATCTTTCCATGTTTATCAAATAGGAGATGTACAAACCTTTAGATTTCTTCACAGCATCAGGCTCTCCGGCAATCTGTGGAAAGGAATTAAAACTTGCCTTTAGCATATGAGGTTTCAGGCAATGCTTGTCGAATGTATATTTTGGACCCAAGAACTTCTGATGAGTCATTGAGAAACCTACTCCAATCAATATATCAACCAACCATCAGTATTGTCAACCTAATCTACAAAATGTTTGCACTTATGCCGTCTAGACACACAAGTATGGCCTCAAAGTAAAAGTACACTATTTACTGGATTACATTTTTTGAAAGATAGGCAAGCCTGATACTGATAAAGACTAATACAATTGTGTTTACTTTTTAATGGCATATGGCCGCTTACATACAAACGATCATGAAACCAGTTTTAATGGCAAGGCTGCAGCTATGCACAATGACTTGCTCTTTAGGTGTCCCATTTCCGTGGTGCTCACTCACCGGTTCTCCTGGACGTTTCCTTCTGTATGTTTGTGGTTCTGGCTTACTTTTGATGTCAAACACTGTCGGAATAGCTCCATCCTTCAAAACTGCCTTGGCATCACCCTGCAAGATGTGCATATTCTATTACTGAAATGTCCAAATAAATCTATATACTCTCAAACATTCCAATGCTGTAGCAACACCAAAATTCACAATTTTGAACCTTTACTTTGGAAATAAGAGAAAACTGTAATAGATTTCAAAAATATCTTTGCTGTTAGTTATACTTAAGTTATTGCAACACAATCGGATTGAAAAAAGAACAAACAGATTGGACTAAAATAAAAACATACACAAGCTGTCAGTCAGTTGGAAAAATGTTGCTGCTTAATAAAACATCTTGTGGTCACAACACACAACATATAAGGAAATCACATTGTGAAAGAGAAACAAAACGGGAACAGATTTGATTTAGAAGACTCCCAAGTTATACAGCCGAGTACAATGAACCATTCGTGGAAACCATTTAACAAAACACAAGCGTATCTCTTACAAGCTTAAGTAGTGTTAGAAAAATATTCATCAGTGACTGTGGGATCTTTCCAAGGACAGATAAGACACCTTTACCACAAAGGCCATCATGTTAGATTAGCAGGTATTCAAAAGCTGAACCAAAGTATGAAAGGATAGATGGGTAAATGAATGATGAAAAAAGATGGAAACTGGGACACGAAGCCCAGGAATAAAATGGTAAAAACACAATAATTAAAAATGATAATTTAATAATCAAGCAGATGTGAACAAACTAGTGGTCTAATTAGCCACTGCTTAGAATTGCTCTGCTGACAAATAAACTCAATGAAACATTAGATACTTACCTCCTGACACAGCAATGAACTATCAAAGTGCTTTGCACACAACTTGTAACTCTGATGCAACTGTTCAGGGGTTTTGGTCCCAAGATCTGGTCTTTGACAATTATTCAGCCATTGTTTGCATCTAAAAGGCAAATTAACAGATGACAGCAAAAATACTGTTAATATGGTAAAATCCAGAATGGTAGCCTACAACCTCAAAATTAACAGTAGGCTAGGCCAAGGCCCTAATGAACAGGAATTAGGTGCGCTATGCATGCACCGCTGGGGGGAGGGGGAGGGATGGTTTCTGATAGCCTACTGTGATGGAGGTTACAAAATGAAAGGATTTACAAAAATTACATTTACTCTGTAAACATATGAAGTATTTACACAGATGAAAAGCTACTCAAACAACTGTAGGACCGAGCTTGTTTATGTAAACAACTTGCAAGACTTCCACTTGTGAATAAACCGGCGTTATATTCCTTTAAAGGCTATGAGGAACGCTAGCAAACAGCTAACATGCTACTAAAAGTACGACTTGGAGAGCAACTTTATAAAAGGTGGTTCTAGGGGTAAAGTGTTCCTACAAATCGTTATAGCAAACATCGGTTCTACGACAAACAATTCTTACCTTTCTGGATCCAAAGGAAAACTAAAGAAAGCTATATCTGTCTGATCTGATTTCTGGTTACAATTCGCTGCGGCACAGCAGTCGGGCATTTTGGACTGCATGCACTCAGTCAATGGTTCAGAATGAATTTTTGCATCGCACAAGATCACACATAGCTGATGCGGCCGAACGCCTCCTCTACAATCCTGCGTGTTCAGCGGCGCAGCAACAATCACTTCCCTTGTACTTTAAGACTTTAGGACTTCATCAAGCAAAACTTAATTTTTCCTACGGACTGTCTAGTTTGGTTTGTTCAAGCGACTGCAACCAGGAAGGAGTCCAATGCGTAGCGGAAGTAGAAAAGCTTCGTCTGAATGACAGTGTTCTGGCCCATCTACAGAGACACATCTAATTGTTGAAATTAAACTACATTAAAAAATAATAGCAAACGAAAATGCAAATATTTTCAGAATTATCGATAGGCTGAACAAATCTTCCATGCACGTTTGAATGAAAACCTTCCCTGACCACGAGGCACTTGAAAATGGTTTTTGAGATCACGTGTCCTAAATTGTATACTCCCCCTTTCTATTTGCATTGTAGGACAGGGCTCTTCTGCGCTGGGGGGCGCGATTCGACTTGTAATGAATTCAATTAGTGAGGATTAATGTTTGGTATGATTGAAATATTAATATGTATTTATGCAATGATACTAACCATTTAACATTTGCTTGTGCCATTTTAGTGTTCCCTTACCTGTGTTTTGAAGACCACGGCTAGAACTACATAGGCTACTGTAGGTGGCATATCCTAGGCCTAATTCATCAGTAGGCCCACACTTAGGCTACGCAGTTTGATGATTAACCCATTAGAGTCTATGTAAGTATTTTCATTGCTTTGCTGATTTCTCTGTTCTGTTAACTGTTCATTAGGCCTGAATATATTGAGAACCTAATTTGAGCTTTTACTGTAACTCACTTAAAAATCTGGATAAACTCAAGTGCAACAACCACTTTTGCAAAGGTCAATGGATTGGCTAATAGCTAGGCCTACTCTTTTGATTTTTTGAGGGACATTCAGTGACTGCATTCATTCATCCTATCTGTGAATTAGTGACACAGACTACAGCACACAGTGAACACACTTGGAATGAACGCACACTATGGAGAGTGGCTAGCCGAGTGCTGCAGGGCCTGGGGAAGAGGGGATGGGTGCTGGGCCCAAGGGCACCTCAGGTCCTCAGCCATGGAAGTGGGCATGGGAGAGGGTTGTCCAACCACCACACTGCCCTCATTTGTCCTGCTGGTTGGGGATCAAACTAAGCACCAACTAAGTGAAACCCTTTGAATTTTTCTGTTTTTCTGCATCAGCTGATCATTAAATGTGATGTGATCTTCCAGTAATTCAATGACTAAATACAATGTGCTAAAACTTATGCCACTAAAGAAATGGTCTATCTCAAAGGTATTATGGGAAAAAGTGACCCTTCAGATCAATCCCATGTTGACGCTCCTTTTGCAGGAATAAACTCAAGCCAGGCTCCTGTCCTGGTGCCTTTAGATCAGATGTACACAACCTTAGGGTGATTTTCAGAGAGGTATTTTATTTACCCTGAAAATAGCCCATCAAAATGCCTTTCTCCTGTATGGCGAGTTCAAAGACCAATAGTACATAATTTAAACCAAAACCACTTAACTGTGCACAATGTCTGTGACATTTGTCTACAGGGATGTCTGTCTTTTTTGTCTCTGTTTGGTGTAGGCCCACTGGGGATTTGAGGTGCACTTCTGTTGATTTAGTGTAGATATTCATACAAATGAGTGACTGAAATCTGTTCAATCTGGGCTTTTTCTTGCATGACATGGGTACCCTTGGTTCAATTTTGGTGGTGATCCAGAACATCGTCTGGAATTTGTAATGCGTCAGTGACACCATATTGCTTTGGCAGAGGTCTGTGTTCCCCGAGTGCTTTTCTAGTTCCTTACTTAACCACAAGTGTTTTTCAAGTTAATAACTATGAATTTTCTCGGATCTCCCAGAGTCATTCTTTCAGTTTTAGTCCTTGAGCCAGACCCACAAATTTGGCCCATTGGTACCATTCAAGGGCAGTAAGTGTCATTAGGTTTTTGGCAAACTGTGCCACCCTAGAGTTAGAAAATCTGTGATAGCTTTGCATTCAGGGCAGCTTCTTGTGTGTTATCAGCCTGTTTATGTCCATTGTAAGCCTATGGAGAGTTTCAGTACAGGTGAATAGGGTAAAAATTTTAACTAATAGATGTACCCACAAAACTTCTTCAGCTAATTATTTACCGTAAGGCAACACTTTTTTGTATTGGAAGTTTTCAGAAATGTCATGTTTAAATATGTAAATGAGACATCACACTCTTAGAATATATGCAGTGATCATCTATACCATAAGGGTAAACAAGTTAAACAGTCTAAACTACACTGTATATTTTCTTCTTCCACCACATGGACAATGCATAGTCCTCTATAGGCCTAATTGCACTGCATTGAAATGCATTGATTCTCAATGTACACCCATGGGGCTTTAATACGTACTGCATCCCAAAACTGTCCATGTTAACATTCAATTCATATTCAGCATAGCCAGACATTTCACAAAAAGTATATTTGGTCAGTAGAACCACTCCTAGCCTATGGCCGAAAATGTGTGCAATTTATCACATATTTCAGTGGATAATAATTCATCTACATGTATGTACAAAGTATATCAGAAAACTTGCGATACAAAAAAATATTGCTCAACTGGGGAAGTTTTGAGGGGATACCTATCAGTTAAGACAATGCTTGTGGCCTATCAACTGTGCATCAGTAGCCTATACTGAACGGCCTGCAATCATATTTGTTGCAGCTGAATACTGTCCTTTCCACAGAATGTCTTGAGGTGTGAGAACCATATGGGCGTTACATTTCTCGAAATGGAAATTTATA
>JASCQX010000393.1:0-16227 GCA_030264415.1 Sardinella fimbriata
TTTTTTTTTTCTTCAAAAGAACAATATTTTTATAGTCTTCCTCAAGTGAAGGACTTGCTTAAGATGATGCTGCTGTTATATAGTTGAAGAAATAAGGTTAGGAGGGTTTGTGGTCAATACCCCAAAATCCTGGACCTGATAGTGGTAGAGCAAATTGAAATTTTATTTCCATGTTTGCCTTATGTTATTTTTTGTTCTTTTTTTTTCTCCCTTTTTTGTTTGCAATGTTTTTTATCGCTCACTTCATTTTTATATATCAGGTGTAAGTTATATTTTTATATTTGGGTGAGGTAGTGTTTCTGCCTTGTGTATTTTCATGTGCTTGTAGCACTTTATTGTAAATCCAGTGGGTTTGGACAAGTAGCAGCTGTGCTGACCAGTCTATTTAAATAGCCTACTGACTCATGAGGTACTGTCATGATGTTTTGAACCTAAGTCCATGTTGGACTTGAAAGTATCTTTTTGTAAAGATATTTTTTAAAGTACATTTTTGAGGACCTTACTGGGTCTTCTTTTTAATGTGTTGTAGAGACATGTAGGGGTGCACTACTTAGATTGCAAAATACTTTTTGGTTTCGATTTTGAATGCAAAGACTATTTGGTTACTGTTCAAAAAAGTCTGGTTCTGAAGTCCCCTTTGCACAAAAAAGTTTTGGTATTTATCTTAGTTTTCATACATGAACCAGATCTTTTTGAACGCAGTGGCTGATATTTGTTTATTTGTGTTTATTTATTTATTTATTTGATTTTCTCATATCCAGGTCTCAGAGCACGGACAGCGGCTGTCTCTAACCTTTTTCTGATTTTTGTTCCAGGGGACGGAGCCAGATGGTGCTCCATACTCATTAACAGTCACCAAGTCTTTTCTGTTGGCAGATTCCGGGGTCGAATTTGGACGGGACCTGTGTCAACTAATGAATTTGCCTCTTTGAAAACATAATGCTTTTCTTGTCTCTCTCAATATCTCCCACATATCCACTCTACCTTTACGCTCAGCTCTTTCTCCTGTCTTCTTTTCTCTCCTCTCCTCTCCTCTTCTCTCCTCCCCCTGTCCCTTCCCCTCTGGTTCTTGTCAGTGCGTTGTGTTGCATCGCTGGTGTTTGCTGGTGAATAAACCCAACCCTTCTGTTATTGAGCAGGCAAGGCCCGCTTCCTGGATTTCCTTTGTTTCTTAGCCTGAGCCGGAGAGGTACACAAGTTTGAGACAGCTTTGAGACATCGTTGTTCACACAATAAAAGACTTGCCCCTGACAGAAAAAAAAGGTCCACCTTTTGTACTCTGGTCTGACGCTGATGTCACACTTGCACTTCTCAGTGTTTGACAAATACAAGAAAGTCTGAAGTTGTCGCTGTATAGGATTGACTGTCCTGAAAAATCTGACAAACTACTTGTGTTAATTGTAGAATCTCATATGGACCTGTTTGTTTGTTTGTGTTTTACTTGTGATGTACATCTGTCAATGTACAAAGCAAACTGTTAAGACTGCAAGACTGAAACTCTGCCTTGTACAATGGACATTTCTTGTTAAAATGTACTTTGACCAAAATCAAAAGTGATAATCTGTGAACTCTGATGTTTTTATGGATTTTTTTCTTTTGGTGAAGTCCTGGAGAAAAAAATAAATGTATCTCACAGATTCCTTTGTTTTTTGGTAGTTATTTTATAGACTGGAGTATAAGTTTTCCTTATCCCAACCCCTCTCCTGCCAGTCACAATATAACCATCTACACAGAGATTCCCATTTTAGTCCATTGACCACAGTGTCTCTTAGCATTTAGGGTTGAATTCGCACCAACCCACTAATATTGTTGATTGCTACAGCATCCTGATAACTGAAGAGCTTAAATGACAATTAGATAAGTCTAAGATGTTATTTCAGAATGCAGTCCATATCTAACTCTAATCTAAATTCCACATTCACTTATGAAAGATCAGTGGATATACTGTATGTTTGCTGCGTGCATTCTGTTTCCTTATGGAAAAAAGTGGATGGAGAATCTGGATGTTTTCCGAGACGAGTCTGCTAGTGTTTGCGAATGTCAACGCCGGCTGAAGCCTCCTTTTGCAAGCGGCCGAGCAGACAGACGCGCTGCCCTCGCGGGGATTAGCGGCTAGTGTTTACCTGCTCTGAGGAATGCTTTCCCCCGACAGTAGAGTCGAGGTCACCATACAGACTGAGACTCGCCACTCCGTCTGGGGCAAGTTTCCACCCCTCAGTATCAACAATCCCTTCAGCATACACAATGATGGCGACATGAGAAGAATTTCTCTTGTTGAAACTGGGCTTTGGAAAAGCTGGGGCTCGCGCTTGTCTCTCTCAATGATATGAGGTGAGGAGGCTGCAGCCTGCTGGTTAGTGAACACATTTGGGCCAATATTTAGTTTCGAGCTACTCAAGAAGCCTACACATCATTGAAATGTCCCTTCTAAATGTCACCGTCTCACAAGAATGAAGAAACATATTTATTTGTTTATGGTAATCATTCTGAAGTGAGTAGCCTGCTATTAGACAGAAGTAGGCGCAATAATTTAACATTCTCTCGAACGGCAGTCTTCAGATGACGGCCTATATAATGAACTTGTGGATTATGCTTCTTTACATTTCGAGTAGCCATTTGAATTATGTATGTTGGTTATAGGCCCACTTCGCTCGAAACTGGTACACCTGCAGTAAACAACTTTTAACCATTTAAGTGTTACTATATAGTGGGGAAAAACTTTGAAAGAAAGTGAGTAATCCTGATGGGTGCAGTGACACCCACCTGTCCAGGTGTGTGGTTTGAAATAGCAGGTTGTAATACAGCTCAAAGCCACAAGATGTCGCTTCCAGACCATATTTTCAGCCAACCTTAAACTCGCGAAGGCTACAGCTTGCGTATATGTTTGGGAAAGCCTGCGTATACGTTTGGGAAACATTGGAGACTTCCAACCAATTTTGAAGCGGCAAGATGATAGCCGGTCCCTTGAGGTGGGGAGGCGGGATAGATTCAAAATCATAGGCCCGGGCTGAGCCACCTAAATCGGGATAGAGGCTACAGGGGCTGGGAGATAACTGCGCACACAAACTCAGTCTCGTGATCGCTGTCACTTGTCTCTGAATTAACAGGGATTTAAATGAAGTGTATTCCGCTGTGGACTAAGCAAATAGCCCTAGCCTTCCTTATTTTAACTTCGCTTCCTGTTAATGGAAATGTTTGCGTGTTCACAGAAGCCGCAAGGAGATTTAGGGCTAACAAACATACTTTTGTTTAATCTGTCTGCAAGTTTTTCAGAAGTTATTTGCGAAAGGCTAACCTCTTTAAAAATCTAACATCGGGCCACTACTTTTCACAAGCAGACACCACCAGACAGTTCAAAGGTTGATAGAACCCTTCCCTAACCGACCACGTCGCCTTCAACTTAATTCCTTATTGGGCCACTGAAATCAATAGAGCTTGATGTCTTCCCCCAATTTGGCTGTTGCCCGTTATCTGTCATAAAATCAGGGACATGGGAATGGACAACACATTTATACTGGAGATTGACATCTCCAAAGGCAATCGACACCCCAAATAAAATTGACTATATGGACCTTTTTAAATCATTGGTTAGTGGTTATGAACTATGCCTTTTTAAGATAAAGAGTTGCAATCGACATAAGAGGTAAAACTATCGAAAACTTGCACTCCTAAATCATGAGACAATACATCATATTCCCCACTTTGGCTGTATATAGTCAGACTTTTATAAATGTCAGTGATGCTCACCTCACTTCACGCCCCTTGCAAATAAAAATAACAGCTGCAACTTTGAACATTTTCTTTATCTCTTTTTATAGTAAACATATAAATAATAAACTCTAGACATTGCTTGACACATTGCCCTCTCATGAAAGTAAACTGATACGGTCACGCTATCATAAGCTATCCAAACTGTGCATCTTGTCGCATTTTATTTCTATAAAACTATTTCCCTATTACAAAATATGAAAAGAAAAAATACATTTTAGTAAATTTACATGAGTTACTTATTAATTTATTCAACGAAACATTTTGCTTTGTACTACGAGGCTATATGGTTACTGAGATATCAGAATGTGCATTTCTGAAATAGAAGACACAATGAGACCGAGGAGTACAGCAGACACGAGACGAAAGATCTGCCCAACTCTTAACAACTGAACCAAAATCTTACAAAATAACAGAAGTCTTGATGAACACAAAAAACAGCACAAGATTGCCAAGACTTTTGCTACTATTTTAAATTAAAATATATTCTCGTATCTTACACTATTTCAAATAACGAAACGTGATTCGGTAACGATCTGTCAAAATCTAATTTACAATTCTGTGTATAAAAATATAATTTATGGACCCCAACGAAGTTTGCGTTGTCCCCCAAAATATAACAGTCAGTTGCACATATGCACAGAACATTACAACCTGTCAAGACGTCTTGTCTCTTTCTTTCTTTTTTACATGTTCTTTTTCTCTGCGTCTTACTTGAGATATACAAAAATAGATTCTGCACAATTAGCTGGCCACACCGCATAGGAATCCATTTGTGTGACACCAGCGAGAGTTCACATGAGAATAAATTATTCAAAGAAAACTTTTAAGGCTCCATTTATTCTTTGAAAATGACACATGTAAAAGTCAATGAAATAAATATCCCAACTCCGTAAGGGGCCTTTGACTCTTTCTTGTCTCTTTCTGTTTTAAAATCTACATAGTCTTTTTTCTCCTACATTGGTCTTATTTTTCTTTGTTATATCCGTTTGAGGTTTTCAACTTGAGTTTAATGACATCCCCAAAGGATGGAGAGCGTGACTATCCAGGAGCCACGTGCCCATTTGATATAGAAGCTTTGAGTACCAATGAATTCCGTCCTCTTGCCAGGGAGCGAGTGAGTTGGTGTGGTCTTTGGGCAGTAACAACGTGGAGAGATGGTGGCCTAACCTTAATGGCATGAAGGCCCAATGCGCGAGGTTGTGATTCTCGATGACTGCGTAACAGGAGGCCAGGACTTGGTCGACTACAATCGTTCCTTGAGCTGTCACTGGGGCGAAGGAACCTTCGTGCTCTTCCATGTAAATCCGTGACACAGTGACGGGCTTCAGTTGAGTGTGTTTATCATCAACAATGATGACCCTTTGTCCGGGCTTGACCTTGCTGGCGAACGTGGCCGTCATGGTGCTGAGATCATCCGTGGAGTTGCTGACAAGAAACAGGAGATGGGCCGCGGTGAGGGTGATCTTGCGCACTGGCGCTGTTGTCTCAATCACATAAAAGACTCGACGTGTCCGGGAGTCTTGATCCATGAACATGATGAAATCGCTGTAGATGAGATTTCCCGCGCTGTCAGCTGCCAACACTTGGTCCCCTGGTCTCAGTTCGTTCACCCCTTTCCTCGCCCCATTTTTCAGGGTTACAGAAGCGGTGCCCGGGAAGCATCCTCCGGACTTAGCAGCCACTGAGTTTTCTGTTGGAATGAAATTAAAAAATCGTCATTATACAAACAAATACTCATTCTTATCCAGTCACATTTTAATAACCCATTTTTTCCTCGATAACATCGTTGTCTGTGTCGCCTGTTAGCCTGAAGTTAAAACGTATGGCTCAGGTGTGTAAATACATATTAGTAAAAGCAAGCACCATCCCTGCCAAAAAGAGAACAGGGACGAACGAGAACATCTCGCTGTAGGAGATCAGTAGGCTATACAAGCCAAGCTATATTTGAATGACAATACGCGTTCTTCATTGATTTTTAATTAGGGCAGTTGAGGCTTTAGTAGTGCAGGCGGCGCGTTTCTCCACAGGGTCCGTCTCATCCTCCACATTGTGGGCTTCAGCCCTGTGCTGGGACAGACAGCACGCGTAACAAAAGCCCGCTCTGCACTAATTAAAACCAATAAAGAATAACATTGTCATTCTAATGCAATTTGTGTACAGAACCACTCTTGGAAAAGGACACTTAGGCCTTTCCCAGCTCCTGTGCTCATATTTGCTCAGGTGCAGAAACTTCTGTGTGACAATTCACACGCATCTCGAAAAGAGGAACCCCGTGAGCTGCAAACTGTGTTTACCCTGCCAGGACACTTTTCCAAGCCTCTCAAGATGTAGATTTGAATTTAAATGAGACCAGAGGCCCTAAATGCTTGTGCTAGCCCAACACCAGTGCCCCCCTCCTTCTAGTTTCTCTCGCTCTGTTGTCAATCTTAGTGACAATAATTCTGGACTTGGAGAAACTCTTCACATTCCGGTCTCTTGGATCACACGCTCAGCAAACACGGGCGGAGAATGGAGCTGTATAGCGCGGAATGTTCATGCGTTTAATCTGCTCATGAGATTCCGAGCCATGCTATAAGGTGCTGACAATTGAGAAACAGATTTGGCCGAGCAAGTCCAGCCTTGCTTCGACCAAATCCTTTTGGTAAAGTCACATGACCCAGAATGACACAGACTTCAATACTATCTCAGTCCCCTGTGTTTTGAATTTTAAATAGCAGATTTGCCATCAAAACCTCAAACACAGGCTGTGCACCCAGAGAGGACATCAATTTGATCGTGTCTCTCGGAGCATCTTAAGCTGTGGTTATTGTTGGCACGGAGCCAGAAGATCGAATCTTTTTGAGCAAGTGAAAGACTGCATAAGGCCTGAAGAAAATACTTAGCAAAAGCAATTCGAAATCAACAATTGTAAATGGCATGCATCTGACACTTTTTGCATATTCACAACATTAGTTCTACAAAATTTGCAAAAAAAGGTAGCTCGTCCGTTTTCCAATATTTTCTCTTGGCATATAATTCTCTGCAATCCAATACAGCATAATTTTAATAGAAATATGCATTTCGTTTTAAATTACTTGTTTTAATCGAGGCGTAAATGTTTGCAGCTCTAGGAAAGCCTGGCAAATGCAATGGGATGTTTAGCATTGTTTCAGAAAGACGTGGTTCCCTCATAGGAACAGAGAGTGGCGATATAAGATCGTATTACAGATCTCTCAAGTAATAAAAACACAAACGCGTCAACATGAGTGTTATTGGTGTTGTCTAAATTTGATATCGGAAATACTACAGATCAACACTGGCAAACACTGCAATATTATCCACCTGAGGACTTAGAATGACATATTTTAAGCCGCCAGAATTATTCATATTCATCCTGAGATTTAGCATCAGGGATGTCTGACACAGTGTTACCGGAGGAAATGCATGGTGATGACAAACTTCGGTCAGACTAGCACAATAGAGCAGCCCACAACACCACAGTAGTCGAGCACAGTGCTGGGTTATAGAGGCCACATGTCTGTAAAGTAAGCTACATAAACATGAATGCAGAATAAGACTTGAACTGACTTCCTGGAGATAAGGGGTATGTTACGCCATGTGGAACACCTGCCCAGTGAATGCATTCCACTGCCTTAATGACGAGACTGTGCAAGCGACAAACTGGTGGCTAATTGGGGACACGTTAATTCCCTTTCAATATTTACAATTGTAGAATCTACATATATCCCCCAGACTGTAACTTTTTATATCAATTTATCATTTTGCGTACAAAGTGCGTGAACGAATCGTTCCTTTACACAGTCAAATAACAAATTGTGTGTGCCTGCGCTGGAGGGAGGAGGGGAGGGGGACTGTGGGACCTTAACAGATATGTGTGGCTTTCAACTGACCGCACTCTCACCTGCTTTCACTGAGCAGTGGATGTGGGCCTTTGACTCGTAATGGACCCAATCGAAGCCAGCCTCCACGGCTAACCGAGACAGGGTGCCATATTTGGTCTTGTCCCGATCTGAGGTGGTTATGTCCACCGCACGGCCCTCATAATGCAGCGATTCTTCGAGGTGGTGGCCATCCTCGTCCCATCCTTCGGTCACGCGCAGTTTGACGCCCGGCCACTGGTTCATCACCGAGATAGCCAAAGAATTGAGCTTGTCCTTACATCTCTGCAGAAGGTCAAAGAGAAGAACAATAACCCATATGTCATTGTCAGTGATGTGTTGACACTTCGTTAAAATATAAATAATATAGGTATATCGTTGGAATAATATGCTTAAAACACCTCAATAATACTACTCTGATTGGTGCTATACACAGAATTGTGGGAGAGGCGGGACTCTTTACGCGAGTGTGCTTAAACAGAGAGGTTTGTTTATTCTGAAAAGCCAGAATGGCATGCGCTGCTCAGGTTTTAGACAAATACTTTGCACCACGGGGACTTCATGCATGTCACGTGGCAGTGAAACATTTCCTTTTTTCTACCCTCGAATAGGTTTATCGGCTCTTGAAAGCTTTACTTTGACAAATCACTCGCTAAAGTGCTTAACATTTTAGATATTTGCAACGAACCGGCAAGGACCTCAGAATTCCAGTCATAATTTAATAGATAAACAGAGCCGAGGGTCAATTGTCATTTTCACTTATCCGAAGCAAAGGCTTTTGTCTAAGAAACATTTCAAGTCTCCGTTTCGAAGGAATTGGCCTCTTTGACTCTGTGCTCGCTAGAATATTCTGTCTCGGGAGCAGCGTCGGATGGCACATCTAAGATCGCTGGCAATGAAATATTGATAAGGCATTGCGTTCGCTTCACTGGCCTAAAACATATAGATCCAGTCCAAGAGAGGTGTGACCATGCCAAGGCCTGTTTGTCTCCATTCTGATGGAATGAACCTTTCTCTTATGATTCGGTGCCTGTACTAAAAGATGCTGTTTAATAGCCGCTCGTGTTATGTGTTTATTTTCTTAGGATAAATTATTCATGCTGAAACACTGAAAAAAAGCCCAGGCAAAGCCACACACGGCTATAAAATACATAATATGGCGTGTGATTGAATGGTGCACCCAACAGCCATTCATGGGACCCTGACATTAGATGCCTGGCCCTCTCCAAGACAACTCTTCTTCTGTCTTAACTAATATGTCAAATAAAACGTCACAAAGAGACCTTCCAGCGTTCCCACGGATGGAGGGAAACTTTCATTATTCTCGTGGCTCAAGTTTGTTCTTGGGTCGTGACATGATTGCTTAACTGGGGAGGGGGGGTCTTTCAGTCCCTTTCTCGAAAAACTATTTAAAATGTTCCCACAACCGTTGACAAGCAATACAAATACCTGTTATAAGTCATTCAGCATGATCACATGAGCACACATGGATTGCACAGATCAAGCCCTCAAGTAAGCACAGGGAACAGTCTCCAATATTTCACTCTCCGTTTCCTGCTACTGATTTAGTAAAACAACACTGCAAAACATTCATAATTCTGCTATGTCGGGGGCACTTGTGGCACTTGCAGGAGGAGGCAATGATCAGGGGAACACGCCAAAAACCTTTCCCCTGCACACTCTGAGCGGGATTGCCGGGAGTCAAGAGCCGTGAAGCCTAAAGTCTTTATTAATTCATTGGGTCGCGTGCCGCAAATCAAGCCCAATTCTGCTCAGTCACCGTGAGGCGCAGCGGGAATCCTTCCGCCGTCGCTTTGTACTCGGAGTCGGAGACCGAGTTTTGTTCAACAGGCCTTGACGCTCGCAGACGTTTCTTAATCTCCTCCCAGAATAATTTGTGTTTAGAGGAAATACTTATCGGTTACCTGTCAGAGCAAATAACCCCGTGGTGTCCTTTTTCCCAATGCAGCATTCACGATTTTTTTTATTTACAAATGAACTTCTCTATGACTCGGGGCGCGTAGTTAAAATCCGTTTACAGGCTGCCTGGATAAGTTTCCTAGACATATGTAGCCTAAGGGGGTTGTCGGAAGATTGCTGCTGGTAGAGAACTTGGCGTGCCCTCGGGGTATCACGGCAGCACGCCCACAATCGCTTTTAACAGCGCTTGATTTACACCTAAGGAAACTGAAGCAGACATGAAATTAATCATCTTTACGGGTTGCTAAAATCACTAGTTAGACACATGGGCTGCTGGATTTGTTGCAGACAGGAGTTAGATCAGCTTTGTGAACGAACAAATGTTTTTCAAAGACTGTAAATTAGCAGGTTGTCACTGACTCTCCCACGCGTCTGCAAAAAGTCCATTTCTGAACAACCCCTTTTACCCCTGTACAGTTCACTTGAACTATTTGTAATCTAGTCTCGCCCTTCACGTCGCGCGTGCGTTACCTGCATTCCGATAGATTGCATGACACACGATTGCTTAGATCAATACACCCTACAGCTCTGAGTTGAGTCGTTTAGTGTGTCCGTAATGGATTCACCCATAGCTTTTGCTTTCAACAGCAAAGGGTCAGAAGTTCAAATGCTTCTCAGTAATGCTGTGACAGTGGCATCTCATGTGGGGGAGCCGGTTCCCAAGAAGGCTGTATGCTCGGGTTGCAGCTGCATGTGCATTGTATGCAACCAGGCGCCAAAACACCAGTTAAAATCATTTACACACAGTTTTCGATTTGGAATGGTAATTTTAAAAAAATGGTACGTCTGGGTGCACATCCACAGCTGTGTCATACATGCTGCGCAATGTTGAACTGATGGCACGTGGATAGCGTCCAGACATCCTCCAACCAATTAGTAGATTACCAGTGCTGTTGTCTAGCAACTATCAAGTTGCTGATACCATTCCGTATAAAAAGTAATCGAGCAGAGGAAAAATATGCTAGCTTTTGCGCATCAAACTGCTTGCGGTACACGTATCTGCTGGTGATGAATGAGCACTTGAGAACACCGTATATTAGATCTACAATACTAATCCCAAAAAGCAGCATCTCCCAGACGTCTCCAGTTCCTGAATATGAACAAAATTAATATATCACACAAGAGGGTAAAACGAGCATCCCTTACAGAGACTCGGACCGCACGCACGCGGGAGTGAATATTTAATCGGAGCTCGTGCCCATGGCGCACGGTCCAGGGGAAACTGACGCGCGCACCGTTCTTGCTCCACCGGCGTTCAGATGGACTTACATCTTACAAGATGGGCTTACATCTTGGTTTATAATGCCCAAATTGACACGGTCAAGATTAATTTGGATAAGGAATGTACAATCCCGATTTCTGCTATATTAATCGTTCTGAAGAAGGTAGTCCGGCGGCTAGTCTGCTGGATGCGCCACATCCGGGCTATACAGTTCTGACCCTTTGGATATTTACCACGCGCACTGCAATGCGAGCAGATCCTGCGGTTCTGTATCCACATAAGACGCCTGCTCGTGGTCCACAAAGTAATCTTCTTGACAAATCAGATAGTATCTGTGCTTTCGGCTTGCGCCGACTGCGTAATGCTACTCTCCACATCTCACAGCAGCAAAACGCAGTGCAAGGAGCGAAGGCGCGTCGGTGCGCTTTCGCTTTTATTTCATTATTTCTTTTTTTTTATCATCGCACTAATTAGCACTGTCCCGCCCTGTGAATGAGGAGCTGTGGTATTCTGAACATTTTGAAAGAAATGTCAATGTTTTCATGCACTGATAAACAGCCATTGCCAGCTGCAAAAATCCACGCAGATGTCCGACTGAACGACTTCATATTTTAATTAGTCTATATTTAGATGTCATGTGATTGACAGTGCTCTGTCAACAGGGCTATGCACTAACTGTATGTTAGAGATTACATCTTTAAAAATGCATAGCGCCGGTAGCCTATTTTTCACCCAACATTGCATAATTTAGATATAATGTGCTTCCAACAACTCAATACGGATACACTGCATATATCTATAGGAGCATAGGAAGACATTAACATTTTAAAGAGCCTGTCACAGAGAGTGAAAACTGTGAGCCCGCCGGTTTGCCTGGGCTTGATGGCATTTCGAGCGCACGCTTTCATTACGAAAAGCCCTGTCTTGACTAGAAAAAAACCTGTGCCCGGAGGGAATAAAACGGCTCTTTGACGCATTGAAGTTTCAAAAGCTCTGACTTTATAGACTTTAGGAGCTGCCAGGCGGGATGATGTAGTGGCCCGTGCTTCTTTTCTACTATCAGCATCAGAAACAGAGGGTGAACCGCGTCTAGGTGGAGAGAAGTAGGAAGAAGGAGAAAGGCTTTCACTCTACCTGTGTCATGAGCCTGTCCGCGCCAGTGTTCTCCTCATCCTTAAAGATAATGTCGGGATTGTAATTGGGAGTCAGTTCTTTAAATCGCTCAGAGTTCCGTGTGATCTTGCCTTCGTATCTGCCGCTGGCCCCTAGGGTCTTCTCCGCGACGTTGGGAATGAACTGCTTGTAACTAAGAGGCGTCAGCTTCTTCGGATGTTTTCTCCTGCCGTAGCCCCTTCCCGGACCGCAACCCAGCCCGGACGACATCAAGGACAGGCAGAGCACAGCGATCAGCACGAGTCTAGTTAACAGCAGCATTTCTTCCAATGAATCTCAAACGAGTCCTTGCTTCGTTTTTGAAACCTTGCGCCGGACCCTGAACGGATCTCTCGTCCTGCGTTCGCGCTTCGCCGCTTCCAAGCAATGTCCTTGCCTCCACCTCTCGTTCAGCGTAAGCGTGGGCCCCCGACCGATCCCTACCGTGGCAGGTGCGGAAATGAGAGAGACTGCGAATTGATAACGGAGCACATCGGAGGTGGGTGGTTACAGCGTATACGGGGAAAAGGTAGAAAATTGGCCTCGGAACCTTTGGTTAGTTGAAGCCACAGCCGCTAGTGCGAGGACTCTGCCTTTACTCCTATGTATTATAGCTGCGATCTATGGCAGGGAGGGACGTGATTGGCTCGACCAGACAAACCCTTCTGATGTTTAAAAGACACACAAAAATCTTAAAAGATTTTTTTTCACCTGAAGGGTGGGTTCTGCGGGAGGGGCTGGGTACACACAAATTACACCTTTCCCCCTAATTCTTTTTTTTACGAAGTGTTGGGAAAAGTGGGCAGTAGTCTGTGAACACATGAAGTCACTTATATTAAGGACTCAATGTGATACAATGCAAAACATTCCGTAATCCACCTGGTAGCTTTTACTGCCGATAAGACAATGCATGGTCATACAACCATGCACCTATTCGCAGTCATCAGCGCATATGATCCATATTAAATCCAAAATAGGCTACATCATTAACTAAAAAAGTTGTAAAACTTTTTTTCTCTAATTAGGTTGAGATAATTGCTGCAGTACAGATGCTCTACACACGAGTCTTTCTACAAATCAAAGCGATTCATGAAAGGAGGGAAAATGAAAGCTGAAAGAAAAAAAAGTTCATAAATAAATACAATTATGACTGGCTTTAAAGACCTGGTGGATGACAAAACCAAGACTGTCATAAAATGTTGACATCCCCACGGATCAGAAGGCGATAGCTACTGCCCCATAAAGATGTAGCCTACACGTATGCCCCAAGTTCTGCAGCCTTTGTTCTCTACATCCCTTCAAAGCCTTTGCAATAACTTTTAATAACTAACATGGCCATCATCTACATACACGTGCTAAGTAATGGCACTGTGATTGTGAGCCTGATTGCAGAACATTCAAACCAGGTTTCATGTGTTACATGTGTTTTCATTAGTACATTGATGTACATAGATTTTATAAAACCAACTGTCCATCAAAACGGCTAATCATTACTTTGGATTTGGAGGTAATTGCTTATGGCAGCGTTTGCGTAAGAGGAGAACCAGGGTTGCCATGGAGTCATGCAGACACGCGAACAAACGTCTTGATTTGGGCATAATTGCCTTTCAATTCCGGTCGATGGGGCGACACACGGAAATCACTTAAAACAGCTAAAACTGGCACTTTTGTATAGTCGTTTGATGAATGCTGCTGGGTCTACTATCAAGAGGTCCTTGCTATTGAAGATAAAGGGATGGGTCTGGCATATAGCCTTGTGTTCACCCTGCCCATGCTTTGTTTTACCATCCAACTAGGCTATAAAAAGTAATAAATATAAAAAGTATTTTTAGCTAGTAAATCAACTAGGATGTTGGAGAGCAATGTTTAAATATCTGGTATCCAAAACTAAATCGTGTGACTTGATACAAACATTATACATGACAATGCATTCTGAAGTGTTTGCATATGTGTGTGTGTGTGTGTGTGTGTGTTTAATAGATTCCACAAGGGACCCCCAAGAGACCCATGGTCATAAATTAAAACCGCCAAACAGGAGTTTGTTTAAAATAAAGATCAGTAGCAAAGGTCTATACCATTTAAAGATTCCTTTACCACACCAGTGACTGACACTCGTCTCAATGCCTTCTCTGGTATTGACACAGTAGTTTGGTTTACCCTCAACCACAGCAGTACTATTTTCATCTGATACTGAGAAGAACTGATCCTCTTTACATATGCTTATATGTATGTTATTACACCCTGGGTGACATAATATGAAGCATTCAAGGCTAATGCTTCAAATGCAGACGGCATACAGGATGTAATGACTTGTATACTATAAATCCTTTATATAGAGTAGAGCGCACCATTATTAGGGATTGGGAGAGAAGCATTAATTACACTGCCTGCAATAACCCGGGAACCTGTTCTGAAAAATTGGCTCCCTGAAAAACTCTAGGAACAGCTGCCTGAAGGCCTGATTGCATCTCATATCTTATTTGAGATCACGATATGGTTATTACAAAAATCAATACTAAGCTGTAACCTCTCCCAACAAAATTCCTTCCAGTCATTATGATAACAAATTGAAGGCAGTTAGAAACATTTGTTTTGTCTCAGTCTCTTTTTTCAATCAATGTGAAAGACAAGCTCTTTTAACAAAGGATGGCCTGGTACAGCTCCAGGCTTGCCAGAGCGGCTACAGTAGAACTTCCCGCCACAGCCGTGGCTTGGTGCCTACAGCCAGAAACTCCCCCCTGCAGCATCCAGGGGAGTACTGCAGCGTCCGGGTGTAGGGGTAGGAAAGACCTCTAATTAAACCCTGCCCTGTCTGACCTCCAGGCTCTCTGGAGTCGCTCTGCAGCGGGTCCGCGCCAAGCCTGTGCCAAGCCCGCGCCAAGCCTGTGCCAAGCCCGCGTGTGCACACTATCAGAGATCCATGGCAGCTTGCTCAGGTGAGATTGCCTGTGGTTTGGCAACCATGGACTAACCACATAGGCTGAATGAAAGTCCTGTCCTCTCAGTAATATTATTATGAGATGGAGATGGAGGTGGTGGTGTATATACAGGCCATTTAAAATGGGCACACAAATAAGTATAAACGTGGACGTGAATGTGAGATCTGTTGCTGTGTAATGTTGAAAAATCTCAGGATATGTGCAAAGTTACCAAAATAAAAGGACTGAAGTCAAATGGACCCTAATCTTAGTCTGAAATATTCTGTTGGTGATGTTATATGTCCAATATGACGTGGTAGTATTTGAATGGAGCCACTAGATGAAGCCTCCTAAACACAGTCACACCAGCGGCCGATTCACTTCTCTTCACTAAGTGCAAAGTGTCTGGACACTGAAGGCCTATGGTTATTCCATGGGTGGGCGGGCACTAAGTTTAAGCCTGTTCATGGATTGGCTCCTAATAAATGTTGTCAAAGACGCCAAAGCCTATGGAGAGTAGCCTGACTAGTACTGTTGCAAAATGCCATATTGAGACCAGTTGGCGCTAACCTGATAATGACTCGCAGCAATCTGTGGCTTTCTAGAGAACTACAAGCACACAGTGTTGAAAGGAAATCTCTAAATGCCTGTGTGTTCACACCAAGAGCGTCTAAAGCGTCTATGAAATCGGCAGAATTAATTCACTTTGTATGGACAAGAGCGACAAAACTAGAGAGCTAGAGAGACTAAACTTTATGCAAATTAGCTATGAGGCGTTTCAGCTGTAAATGAAATGTCAACGGGAGTGACCAGAGTGATTTTACAGGGTTAGTAGCTCTTTGTGTGCACACACAGCATAGGATATATACAGAGGACCTTTCTGTTCCCGACTGACTTGAACTGTTGTGTAATAAACAATAATAATAATAATAATAACAATAATCATCATCATCTATACTGATTTTGATCCCATGAGGGAATCAAAACAGTTTCAATTCCCATTAAAACAATTTTCAAATTTCCCATTGAAACAATTTTCAAATTTCAATTCCCATCGAAACTGAATGGTCCAGAGTTGCGGCCTACTTCAAGCATTAGTGGGAAAAGTTTCTGTCATGATGATCCAAGATTGTTCAGCAACATTGCTTAACAAGTTGCTCTACATGTATGCGTCATCACCCTTCCTCCGTCCAACATTTAACACCAGGCCCCGCTCACCAACCCCCCCACCCCCCGCCCAGTCTTTCCATCCTCTTGGTGTCTTGGTCTCACTTGCTTGTAATGAACGTGGCTCGAGCCACATTAA
>JASCQX010000406.1:10249-22136 GCA_030264415.1 Sardinella fimbriata
GTGGGAAGTGGGAGGTGGGGTGGGGTAGGGTGGGATGTTGATATTGAATGAGACTGTGACCCACTTAAAGAAACACTACAAGGATCTGAGTCGATGAATATCAAATTACTCAATTTTGATTTGATACAGCACACAAATAGAATGTTTTTTTTTTTCTCTCTGTGGTATAAGGTAGGAATGTGATTAGAGGCTTCCTCCTCTAAGAGACAAAAAGGAAAAAAAAAAGTAGGACAAAAATTAAAGAGAGAGTTGGGATTCTGCTTACATCTTGGTTGTATTCTAAAAACACATGGAAATTCAAGTCTTTGCGAAGAACGGGATGAGCAGCCACCCGGCACAGAAACACCTCGTGCATTGCCACCGTCTTCTTGAAAATAGCCAGGTATTCACTGAAACACAGGGAGCAGGCCCGTCACTGCGATACAACTGCTTCAGCAAAACAAACAAACAAATAAACAAACAACAAGCAATCAAACTTAAGACACTCACGCTTCGAGCTCCTGCTTCATTTTGGTAAATTCCTCCTTAGTCATGGAGCCCTCCCCTTCTCCCAGTTTCTGAAGCTTCTCGCGGGACGCGTCGAAGTCTGGTCGTGGTGGAGCTGGCGGGATCTGGGCACATCAGTGACACATAAAGGGTTGACAAAAAGATCAGAGTTGTTCTATAGCCACTCTCTTCTCGGATCTATTTCTTGTCTCTTCTGTAGTAAGACCACAGCTGAATAGACATAGAAGTGAGTGGGACAGAAAAATGACTCAGGCCATATTCAAACCTGGGTTCTCGTGGGCCCTGCTTGTGTATGTGGATCTCAAGTGTGCGGACCTTTACTGGAGTAATTGGGACAGATTTTGTCCTGCACCTGGGATGTGCACAATGTTTTCTAGCACCTAGCCTGAGACTATGTGGGTGACCACTCACTAGCCGTCAAGGGTGGGTGCGGATTTTGTGAGAGCTCTGCCATTTCCAAAACACATCACCGAAATGGACTGGAACTGGCCTCTTGACTAGCTGGCTTATAACACACCCCAAATGATGTGATAAATCTCACGGTAATGCAAGGGAACATTGATATATAACCGTGTGTGTGTGTGTGTGCCTGCCCTGCACAGTCAACATCAAAATCAGGCCGCTTGAATTGTCTTTGTGCGTCATTTGAAATTCAAAATGAGGAGGTGCCCACCCTCCCGATGCTGCTGTGCTCTGTCTCTTCTCCAGTCTCAGCCATAAAAACCAATTAGAAAATGGCTGGACGTTAGCCAGGGAAGACATTGTCCAAAATACATGGTGGCATCCTTAAGCGCCCCTACAGAGAGCTCTTTAATCAAAAACGGACTGCCTCTCCTCTTGCCTTGGCTTTCGTTGTAATGTTTTCCTTTTGAAAGCTAGAACAAAGTGACTACAGAGAAAATGGTAAACATGACAACCATGAAAGGTTGCTGTATGAAAGTGTGTAAGAAATCAAGGACGTTGAGAAAAGGCTCATTTCATACCAAGTGCTGGTGTGCCTACTTAAACACCACTGCGTTACAAATCATCAGTTTCAACACTGCACCCTGTGCACTGGCCATTGACATTTGTACATATGCCTAAATGCCAAAGGTAGTACACCGCCTCCTGCGAGTCGGACAATGACAGCTTGGCTTTCTTTGACTTCTCTCTGATAGACACTTTCTCACAAGCCTATAGGAAGCACTCAGTAACTTCTGTTTAAACTAATGTCTGACGTAAAGCGTTTTCCTAGGAAATCAGGAAATTACATTACACGCAAAATTGCTGACAACTGGTAGTGATATCCACTCAACAAGGCACCACCTCCTTTAACCCTTCACACACACACACTAGTAAGCCAATGTGACTTTGGCCTGATTGGACCTGTTAGGACACTGCCTTAAAATGAGAGTTGACTTTTAGTGCACTCAGTAGTGATACTTAGAACTGACATCATTACAACCATCCATTAGGTAAACAACTCATAGGTACTTAGTACAGTCAGCGTAAAGCAACCAGACAAATGCTTAACCGCACCTTACTCTCAAAAGTAAACCAACAAAACTCACCAATCACAGTCTATCCAAATGGCAACACAAACAACACAGAAATCTCCTTGCTGTTTCAACTAAAGTGCTGGATTTATCCGTTTGTGGAAAAAGACAGTGTGACCTTGGTTGTGGTAAGAGAACGCTGGGAACAAACTGAGATAAAGAAAGCTTTGCACTCACAATGTACCCCGCATATTCCTCATTCTCCACGAAGGAGTCGTGAAGCCAGATGAACTCTTCGTGCTGGCGTACAACAGAAAACTCATTCTGTTTGAAGTTGGGGAGAGTGGTCTGGGAGAAGAGAACAGGATCAAATATTAACTCTAAATCATACTGACTCTTACGGTAAAAAAGTCTCAGCAGATCGCTGAAGCATGGATCACGGTTTATGGCCTCCACACATTACTTTGAGGTTAAGGATGGGTGCAATATAATTTCTTGTATCCCATTATAGGTACTTCAGCATTTTAGTGTAAGTCTAAAATCTTGCTGTCCTATGAGGCCTATTGGCAGGAGTAAGTGAGAGCAGTCATTAATTATTAAGAAGTGGTTTAAAGCTTTAGTAACGAGACATTTCAAATCTATGTAATCAGCTGGAAGATGAAAACAAAACAAACAAGGCAATATGTATGGCAATAAATGGCAAATGATAACATCTGATGATTAACTGCTTTTCTTAAAGAAATGACATGCAGGAGGTAAAGCACTCAGTGAGAACCTATTAAGAAGACAGGACTACACCAACATACCTTTGTATGAACTGTGAACTTGACTTTATCACGCTCACTGAGTGCATCTGAAATATCCACTTGTAAAGTTGCATCTGTTTGGAGATCCACGTTGACTGCCCTTGGCTAAACAAGACAAAAGAAACAAGTGTAGGTGAGCA
The DNA here is from genome assembly GCA_030264415.1 of Sardinella fimbriata. NCBI lineage: Eukaryota > Metazoa > Chordata > Actinopteri > Clupeiformes > Clupeidae > Sardinella > Sardinella fimbriata. The sequence continues at coordinate 13,178 of JASCQX010000406.1, forward strand.
AGCATGATTTTCTTCATTGCAAGGCCTTTTGTGGGCATTTTTGATGGACACCACAACACATCCAGAGACGATTTAATAGGAAGGTCTTTACAGGAAGGACTTAACGTATACAACTGTGTAACTTATAGGTTAGACTTTAGTTTGCTACTTCCTACTGTCAAGCATAAGGTACTTAGGAAAACAACAGTTTGTTCGCTTGTTTTCTCTGTGAAAGCAGCAATTAATGCCTGCTTAAATGGCACAGTTGGTTGTTTAATTACGGCGCACCACTGCGAAGGGCACACAAACGTTACTGAGATTAATCGTGTCAGTCTTACAGGTATGACCAACAATAATGATCAAATCAACATCCGAAAGTAAAGCTTTAAAATGCTTGTGATGCTGAATTAAAGCAGTGAATCGCCATTGTGAGCCCAAAGCTAGAAACTGTCTCGCTAGCGTACAGTTAGCAACACGGCAAACTTCTATTGACATGATTTCCCGTCAAGCCAGACAGGCGTGACCTTTATTATCTGACATGAAGCGGTCAAACGACCATTGTTGTTAGAAACTTCCCTCTTCCATTCAATTGGTAAATAATGTGATGATTACCTAGCTAGACAAGTTACATGGTGGAATTCCGTGCAGAAAACCGCTAGCAGATAGCACTAGCCACAGTAGGAAGTCAACTGACACTGCAAGCAACACCGACCCAGGAAAGCTAGCTAGCTAGCTAACGTGAGTTACAACAGCAATTCCACACACATAATCGTTGTTGCACATGAAAAAAACTATAGATTTCATTTAACAACTGGTTTTAGAACGCAACACACAAACAGAAATGAATTTAATATGAAAGAAAGTGAGGAATCAAAGAAAAAACTTACACCCCTGTCCTCCTCAGAGAGGAAATCGGGACCGTCGTCCAGCCCTTCTTGCTGTGGAAATACAGTGAAAATGTACAGTATTTATTATCTGATGATCATCAACATGACTGATACCCTTACAACTCGACAGAAACCATTTGCATGTTGTAAATCTAAACCAGGGCATGCAGTAATTGTGGATAAACCTACCATCATGGCTGCTGCGGGTGGAGTACGAATCTGGTGAAGTCGTGTGACGTGCAGCAGCAGGATTTGAAGGAGGAGCCTTCGATGTAGGAGTCAGACACTGGACTGCTGGTACCAATGGTCCAAACCGAGTCAAGGTAAGTAGGCCTAACCTGTAGGCCTTCTGTAGGCTTGTTATTAGACCTAAGGCTGTTTTCTGGGATTGTAGACCAAGGCTTACTGCTTGCATGTATTTGATCCAACTCTGTTATCTAAGATAAGCCTTTATTCCTCAATTTCCTTTAAGTTCCTCAAACGACATGATCCTGATCCATAGGCCTACCCATCATCTCTACTGTGTACTGTGCTCATTGGATATATAGACTGTCTTTTTTGCCTGTTGCATTATTTTGTAGACACAGGTGTTAGTTTGATGATGTCTGCTTCACCTGCTTCTACCTCAGCACAGTTCTTACAAATGGAAATTATGAACACTTACTACACATTTTTGTAAATTTTTACTTATTACAAATAAACTAGTGAAAGGTTTAATGATCTTAAACTTGAAAGTGTTTTAAGATACACCACCTTCTTAAAAGGTATTTATGAATTTGCATTATTGCCTAATATTATTTAAGAAAACGCATACCATTCTCTTGTGTGTGTTTTCAGTGGCACAAAATTGATTCCATAGAGATTATTACCGGTAAGCTTATTATTTTAGCACAATCACTGGAAGCAAATGGTTCAATTTACATCATACAGATTTAGCACTTGTGAATTGTAGGTAATTTTTTTAAGTGCTTCATACGTAAATGTGATGATGTTTTAATCGGTGCCATAGATTTCCATTAATATGTTAAATTAACCCACACTGTCAAGTACATATTGCAAACACATAGAGGAGAATGCCATGTATTTTCATGTCTAACTAGGGGTTGACAAACAAGACAATTTTCAAAATAAGGCAGTGTATCCCTTTCAACCGTTCAAAACCTGAAAGATGACCTTAGACCTGAAGGCACTTTTTTCAAGTAGAAAAATATCTTTATAGAAAAGAAAGAGCAGCAATCACTTGACATTCCTCAAGTGAGGAGTAAAATAAGATCTTTTAAGTAGTATCCCAATAATGCAGTAGTTGTTTCAGTTTTTTACCACAAGATGGCAGACAAACCTACCAACCAAAACATCACTGCTCAACTCCTCCATGCTCAACTAATGCAACAAGGCATCCATGTTTTTTTTTTTTTTTTTTTTTACTTCCATTCATAATAACTCTACCATAAAAAACTCTCCTGGTCAAATAAGGTCACACAGATCAAACAAGGTCAAACCACTTAATAAATCTTAAAAAAATTGTGATTGACAAAGCTGATTAGGCCCTAACATAAGTTCTGAGGCTACCTTATTTTACATCATGTTAATATCCCTGCCTACATGACACGTACTGAATCATCTTTTTTAATGTTGACATTGACAATGTATTGCTTAACTATTTTACGGAGCTGAAGTTCCTCTTCTATACAGAAATGGTCCCAGATATTGCAATGCAGAATATAATTAGCATGATATTACACTCATTAAAACCTATATCACCTCAAATGTATCTTGAAAATTTTGGAAATTGAAGAAAATATTGAATGATGTTGGCCCATTCTGTTATTTGTAAAGATGTTAGTCCTATCACCTTGAATAGGCATGATACACTGAAATGTATTGGAACTTTACTTTTCTTGTACATTTGTTATAAACATTGAGCAATATACAATCAAGATGTGAAAAATGAATAAGTGAATTACATAAAGAATGTAGACCATATATTAAGTGGCAGTGCTTTACAGACACTTTGGTCCTTTCAAGTACTTGAGCTGTGCATCAATGCTTAGTTCACTTAGAGTTCAGTCTGCCTTGTCTTTTGTGGTTAGCTTCTTCACATACATTGTGTTTTGGAGTGGGCCTACAATGTTATGTCTGCCCTCAAGGGCTACAAAACAGCGGAAAAAATATGCCAAAGTATTTCCTGTTCAGCTCATATAAACAAAGTGGCCTTTAGCTCTGTCCTCTGCTCATTTTCAAAAAAGAAGTACCAGCCAGTTAAGCAATTAAGCTCTTGATCTAGATGTTTCCAAAGACCCATTTCCCAATTGGGGTTGGGTTTAGCAGTAGAATCTTGTGATGTTTTCGAGACATGTAGACACTTAGGTGTCAACAATTTTTCTTGTTGATATGAGGATTAGCTTTCTGAACATAGCGCATGGGGTTTTAAAACATAAACAGTGCTTTATGCTGATTTGATCCTGTGCCTGCTGGAGAGGAGTTCAGACACCTAATGAGTGACATTCTATTGATGTGTGTGTAAACATGTCGACATGTTTACAGGAGCAAGATTTTGGAATATGTTTTGACCAATGCCATGATTGCGCCACAGTTCTCAATATCATTTTAGATGAAGAAGCACAACACCGTTAACGATGAGTTTCCCCCCCATATAGGTAAATGATTTGAACAGCTTCTCATGTAAATGGGTGTTCAGTGAATGCTCAAAAAGTCTGATTTCTGAAAAGACATGCAAGAGAATGCATGGTTTGAGGGTTCCTCCACAAGTACCAAAAATAAATGATAATTCTGATATTTTCTTATTTTCTTTAAAAAGGCTGAACTGTAAATATGTCTCAATCTTTTGTCAAGGTCTGCCCTGACCACAAAAAGACCAGTTAATTCATTTCAAGTAAATGAATTAGATGCATTACATCTTGTTTCACCATCTGACTGCTCCTGCCTGGCTCTGGTACAAGAGTCAGAGCTCTAAGGGGACTGATGATGCAACACTGTATATCCTTTTATTACTGGACACCTATTGGATGTTTCCTACTGACCAGTGATAAGAGTTCACAGAGTATCAAGATAAAGTGGGACACCAATTTTTACTCTTGAATTAAAAAAAACAAAACAAAAAAAAACATAAAAAAGGCAGCTTATGAATTTGTATTCTGAAACTTACACTGATAAGTATGGTCAATAGTATGCCTAAATCACAAGCTGGAATTTTGATGATCTTAAAGCCTTGTGCTGTCTAGTCTAGACAGACCTTCTTACCCTCACCTACCCCTGCCTTGCCTTCTTGCTAAAGTCTGTGGGCGTGTGTCTGCCTTTTGAGTGTGTGCAGTGTCTCTTTGCCTCCTCCATGTGTTGCAAAAGCGCTCACTGCTGCCTGCTCCCTGTGCGGCTGCGCACGGGCCGCCTGGCGGGGGCTTCCCTTTCACTGCTCCTTTGGAGGCATGTCCAGTTTTGCCATTTGTGGACAGCGATGACAAGACACAAAAGCACGCTGGCCATAAATAGCTCTGAGCAGCAGAGGATTGCTGCTCGCTGCCGGCAGATCAAATTCTCCAAAGGGAGAAGCAGCAGCAGCGGCGGCAGGAGCAGCAGCAGGAGAGGAGACAGCAGAGGCCACAGGCGACGGCAGGAGCAGGCCCTCTCTGGCCCCTTGCCCAACTCACACAGCCCTTTCGCTTTCCCGACAACAGCAGCTCATTGAAACTTTTTAAAGACCGCAAAAAGGCACTGTCCTCATCCTGAGGTGCCAATCAAATCCTCAATGTGCCAACAGTACAAACTTGTGAGTGGTCTTAACTTGCTGGTTAGTCTTACAGCTCCAAGGCACAAATCCATAAAGCAAGAGCAAACTCACTTTTAAGCATTTTTGTCAAGATATATTTGTTTGAGATTTCAGGTCAAATATTAACCTTTATTATAAAGATTTTCTTATAGAACTAATAACATGCTAAATGGAACCACTGAAAATTGTGATTTACATTAAAAATTTGGTTACTGCCTCTGAGAAATTACATTTTTCATTCACAATTCCATCTATTCATTTTTCACTTCATGTCTGGTGAGTCTAATCAGCAATTTTCTTGAACAGCTCTGGTTTGAGAAAAGGGAGTTGCACAGATTTAGATTAAAAAGGTGAGCCAGACATTCTCCAAAACACTCTTCCTAAGTGGAAAATGTAATTAGCTTGAATTGCAGCTCAGCTCAGTATAGCCAACAACAAAAAAAGCAGTCTAATTCTTTGCATGCACCTAAAAAAATGTCTTGAGCAAAAGCAGAGGAACCATGCAAACAAGCCCACGGAGACCATCTTAGTGTTGTCTGCCACATAGTTTTTATTGCGAAGTGGCCAACTTCCTCGATCTCAAAAACAATGTTCCACTTAAGGCTGCAAATGCAGATACTGCCATCTTTACAGATAGTGTGTGTATGTGTGTGTGTGTTCTTTTCAGTGTTTATAAAAACTGTGAGCAGCACCCCCCTCTCCTCGGTATTCAGCGGTGTACTGTACATTCCAATGAAAGTAAGGCTGCAAACGGAACAGTAATATACACATCTGTCCTTGTCCATGTGCATAACAGGAATGGAAAACTGGTTCTTAAAACTTCAGTCCGGATGACAAAGATGATATTCAAATTGTCATTCTCTCTTCGAAACTTCCTACCTCAACTTGTAGTGTATACAAAAAAAGTGCGTTTTCTTTTTCTGCATAGTGTAAAACGTGTTTTGCCATGTCAAAATAAAGCCCAATTAGGTTGAGCCATCAATATATAAATACATTTCAAACTCAAGAGTGCAAAGTGCTCTGGATAGCAGCGAGCACCAGGGGAGTGAGTAATTGTCAAGGCATAAACAGATAGCATTGTCAGATTCTTAAGCTTCAAAAACGACACCGCAGCTGTGGCAAAAAAAAAAGGTGCCGAAGGTGTCATTTGTGGGGATTTTCATGTCTTAGTGTAGGGAGCGTTATTAGTTTCTCGTAGTGCCACATCTTGCTTTTTGTTTGGCAAAACACACAATGTGCGAACATCCCATGAAGGTTTTACGGAAGGGGGGAAAAAAAAAACAACCAACCAACAAACAAATAAAACAAAACAAAAAAAAAACTCCTAACAGGAATTGATAACATCAGCTGGCTATATAGTAGTAGGACCTTCATTCTTTTTTGCACATGTTAATGAGATCTCCTTCATTGTGGAAAAATAAAACAAAAATAAAGAAAACAAAACAAACAAAAAAGTTAATCTAATGCTACTCCTTCAGGATCAAATGATATAGACACAGCTGCTAAGATGAAAGCGCGCGGAATCCAGATGGCACATGTCTTTTTTTTTTCCTTTTACAATGGTCTCCCTTCCAGCGATACAACCACATTGCCTCCCAGCTTTTCTGCCAGAGTTGAACGATCCTGAATGTCATCTAAACCATTGACTTGCCATTCGTGTTTGATACCTGGGAAGAAAGAAAAAAAATCTCACTAAGAAATATCAGGATGCCTTAAGCTCTGAGACACACTGAAAAAACATCAAGTAAATAGAAAGGCACAAATCCCAATCCAATCCAATTCTTAACTGTTTTTGCCATGATTGTGTGATTCGCGATATAATTCCAACATACACCGATACATATTACAGTTAACCCCTATTCAATGTGAACAGCTGACTATGCAAAGACCTTAGGACTGAGTGTTACTTACAGTATTTGGGAAGACAAATTCCTTTAACAGACTAGTTTAACTTTATAACTGACATATAACCAAGTACACAATCAGTGTTCCATGAGATTAGAGGACAGTCATCAAGTACATGCAAACTTGAACTCACCTGTAAACTTCTTTTTGATAGCATCTTTAGAGCTAGCATAGATCATTTTGCTTTTGAGTGGTGCCCCTTCTGGTGCCCTACAATGATACAGCAAGAGAGCAGGTCTGTAAATGTATGTTTGCCATTGTCATACTTGAATTTCTAAAGGGCTTGACAAGGTAGTAGTGAAAACCGTCTCTGGTAGTTAACGCAGACCATCACCTAGTAACAACTTGTACACATGCAAACAAAGGTAACATAAAAGAAAGCGTGACTACATACCAGAAAATAAATACAAGGTCCTCCTTCTTAGACTCTTTTGTCTCGTAGGTGGCATCATATAAGCCGTATCTGCAATCATTCAGAGGTAGGAGCTTGACAAAGCAAGCATAGGGGTCATCCACGGTATCCCCGATGTCACCCACCAGAATCTGCTTGCCCTCCTCTACAATGATCTTCTTTTTGTCATCACTGAGACAGAAAAGGACAGCCTTCTTGCGCTTCTTTACCTCGTCAGAGGTGGAAGATTTGCGCACTTTCATGTCATTGAAGACTTTGATGACTTCATCGTTGACTGTGACACCTGAGGCCTACAATGGTGATGGGACAATAAGAAAACAAAAACAGGCAATCTTCAAGCAGATGATGTCACCAGAATCGATATCAGCAAGATCAGTAATGACTGACTTAAAACATAAAACCTGAGTCACGGTCTTGGACTCATGATCAACCCCCCATCCACGTCTCTGATGATGATCAACTAATTGATGATCAACTAATTGATTTTGCTTAAATGCCACCTCTGAGTCTAGTGGCCCCCATGAGTCAGATGAAATGCTTAGGCTGGATACATTTGAGTCATGACAATGCACGCATACTGTAAGTAGAGGGAGCATGAGACAGCACCAGTGGAACGGATAGCACTGACATCTAGCACAGATTCATCTGCACGCTGGACACAACCAATGGTAGCTTGCTAGCTACCAAGGCTGGCCAGATGACCTGTGACTAAAGTTACACTGTGCCTTCGCCTGGTAGGTAGCCCCTGCCGTCCTGCATAAAAATCTGTCAATCTGGCGTAACAAACCAAAGTTACAGATACTGTTTGTCCCAATGTGTGTGCAGTCCCGAAACATTGTTACTCTCCCATAGCAATGTTGACATACTCGCTGAAAGTTGTGAAATAAATCCTACACAACGAATGTTACGTAAAGGAAATAAGAAAGACATACCTTAAATGCTAAAGCTAGTAAAGTTCGCTAGCAAGTTATTAACTCCGGCTAGCTTGCTAACCATCTCAAAGCTGACAGCTAGCTTGCATGTTAGCCTTGCCTGCCTGTAAGGCTTAATACTGCTGACTAAATCCATAAGAAATGAAGCTAGCGAGTGAGGACACCGAAACAGTGGTATTTCAATTTGGGAAAGTCGGTCTATCGCGTGCGAATGCAGAAGAAACAAGTTGCTAGCAGTTGGACACCATTTTCTCACATGTAAAACTAAATTGGTAAACTTGACGTCAACTTAACTAACTTATCCAAACGTATCTGAAAGGCAATTAACGGTACCGCAAGGCACAAGCGGCTAAAATTAGGTTAAAATGGCCGCCTCAGGCCGTAGGCCCTGTGGCAATCCCCGAAGTAGAACTGGTTTTATTAGCCAATTACAGAATAAACTTTACAACACTATCAGTTCAACATGAAAAACTTTTCAAAAATGTATAATTGTTAAGACTTTCCAATAGTATAGTTCTATGTAGCACACAGTAACCATTGCGTTACTACTTCACGGCCGAACAGCGATGCCGACTGGAATAAGTTGGGTTAGTTATCTGCGGCTGGCTAACGGTAACGATAAGTTCACTCACAAATTAGAATTAGACAGCAATCAAATCTGTACAGTATAGTTGAACTTACCATGTTGTCCTACTATTGGTTCGGCGGTGTTTGGAAATGAATGTGGAAAAATTTCCAAGGGACTTTATATTATCTGGGAATGTGGGCGACCGACTGTGTGGGTGAGAGAGCTAGAGAAGGGGGTGAGGCAAGGGATACGCGCGTTGAGACCACTGCACAATCGGAACGACGGGCGGGATCAGGACAGGGATTGGTGCGGGACTGGACGAATAGAGTGCCAGTTAACGATAAGGGGTTAATCTTATGCGCCGACGCTTGAATCTGCAGATGTCATTCAAAGTTGGCACAGGAGCTATGTAACTTCGACATCTGAAAAGACAGGTGAATCAATGACCACCAAAATCCATACATTTATTAACAAAAAGCATTTATTTTACAT
>JASCQX010000423.1:131472-146775 GCA_030264415.1 Sardinella fimbriata
AAGAAGGTTGGTAATTGAGAACTGAGAGCAATGGTCCTCATTCGCCAATATTTTCTTACGTTTTTCTTAAATTGATTGTCAAGAATCTTATAACATTTTACAACAGTGGAAATAATAAAAATGCAATAATCAATTGTTTTACACAAACAAGTCAGCATTCAAAAGTTCTTCAGTGCAGAGATGTTTTGTGGGAAATAGGGAAGAAATACCAGAAATTAAAACACTGGTGAATGCAAAATCTTCATGGGATTTAACACCAAATTTCTTCATAAGAATGGTTGGTCAATGAGGTCCAATGCTGAATGGATACATTAGAGAGGAGGAATGAAAGTATCACAAATACTCTAAAAGGAGTATTAGAGCAAATTGCTGCTATTACTTGGGTACACACACACCCTGTCCTGTTCCTTGGGGTCCCAGATTTAGACATGAGTCAGGCCTTAGGGATGTATCTGTGGTCTGCTGTGTGCCACGTCTCTGTTCTGGCCCCTGGATCAGGTTTTTACGGACCAGGATGCGGAGGGTCCACAGTGTTAATCTCCTGACCATTAGCCTTTAGCGCACCGCTGGCTAAATTAAGCCGCTGATCTAAGCGCTGATTTAACCCCAGCCGTGCTTTGCTCTGCTAGCCCACATTCTCCCCCCAGCCACAAGCCTCTGGACTGCAGTCAGAGACGCATCACTCAACACAAGGAGACAATCCTCAAGCACACAGGTATGTGGAAATAAAGTCAAGTATAGATAGAGAAAGTCCATGGATTTTTGTCAGATTTACAAAGGGTGTGAATGTTTATATAATATAGGATATTTTGTCTGCCATGATAAATCATCAGTATTATTATATTTCTTGCCTGCCAACGTATAACTTACCTCAATTGGAATCAATAGGTCAACTACATTAGCAAAGATGGTTTTCCATGTCATGACATGCAACGATACAGTTGTCACACAGTAGGAATTCAGGTGTAAATCTACTAAATAAATCCTTGTTGCGTGAAGTGGGAAAGCCAAAATGCCTGTTCCTTGTCCTGAAATGGAGAACACCAGAAGACAGAACATTTTGAACGCAAGTGCAGAAATAGAAGGAGGTAAGGTATATAATTTCATATTTTCAACTGTCAAAAAAAAAAAACCCACATAATTTCATCTCAAACCTATATCATCCTCTATTTGGACTGTTGTTATTTAGCTTGACAATGTCTTGTCATCTCATTGACAATGAAATGTTCAATAGCAAGTCTGTCAGAGTCTGTCAGTTCAGTAAACATTACATATGAAGAAAAAAGAAGCTGCAGAGAGCAGCTCAGTAATGTAATATCACAGCGCGGCGGGTGGGGGCGGGGGGCATTCTGAGGCATGACTCACATACGCCTGACTGGGCAAGAGGCTGAGCCCCAGTCAAAGATGACATGACCTCACAACACTGGCAGCAGGCGGTCTGAATACCCCAGTCAAATTTAATTAAGCTACCGAATACTCATGTTGACAGAGCCTCAGCATGATAAACTGCAGATTGTCCTCATAACATATGTCAGTGGGAATATATAGCGATAAACAAATGCTCTCCGGAGCATGTCTAACAACACTGCATGCCTTGCTCAGTGTTTGTGATTGAGTGTGTGTTTGTGTTTGTGTGTTTGTGTATGTGGGTGCTACAGAGAATTTTAACTTGGGGAAGAAGATGAGTGTTCCTCGAGACGTCATGATGGAGGAACTGAAACTCTTGTCAAACCGAGGCTCCAGGATGTTTCACGAGCGCCTGAAGCGAGTTGAAAGGTTCACTCTGGAAAACGCAAATACACAGACTTGTGTAAGAGTATTTCACACTCGTAACATTCGGCTATTTTTGTGTTCAGAGGGTGTAGCATCCAAAGCCTAAGCTCCTGCAGACTAGTATTTCATGTCAACATCACACCAAGACAGCAGCTCAGAAAAAAAACATTTGAAGTAAAGACTTCTAGGGCTCTTGTAAAGCAGAATATTTTTACATTTTATTTTATGGTCCTTTACTTTTTTTATGGACATTTTGAAGGCATTTATACAGAAACATACTGACCTGGCCAGTACTGGTTATCTCCCCATAGCAGTTAGAGCAGGATGGCTCTCTGGGGGTGAAAGGTCCAGGTGATAAGGAGAACTCCAGAGGAGACCAGGTGGGCATCAGTCAGCCAGGCAAGGCCAGTCTGGTGAACACACTCAAACACACTGTGGCCAGGAAAGGAAACCCCAGTGTTCTGGCTCCAGGTGAATGTGTATCCCGTATGATTGAAATGACATGACTAAAAGTTTCATGTTTACTAATTCAAGCTCTATTCAAGATTGTATAACAAGTGTGCTAAAAATTGCAAATTACTTTGATTCCAAGTTCTAATTGGTAACAAAAAAAAATACAAGATCGACTTGGCAGAGTTGATAGAAGTCAACTTGCTCATTTAACAGCCGCGTCGTTACCTGTTGGGTCTCTGTAAGGTTATTCCGGGCCGCTGACAGAGGTACCCCACGAAAGGTTCAACGTCACCATCATCCCCAAATCCTACTGCTCACCGTGGCGTGTAGAGCAGCAGGATGGCGACACTGTGGTGGCATCCATCAGCGCTAACCTCCCCGAGCCGCCATTCAAGCTTACCCCAGCCAACTACAAATGCTTCAACAGGTTAGCACCTCTCATCCAGGCCAGGCAGACAAGCCTGTAGCCTGCTAAGGAAGCGCTCTGGGCAGAGAAGCATGCAGACATGATTTGGTCTCTGAGGGTTAATGGTGCTGATCGGCGCTGTTGTTTTGCCTGCCATCCTTTGGAGGAGCCCATGACCTGACTAGTGAAATCTGAGCCCAGACTCTTCACAACACGCTCAAATTAGACAGAGCAGGGCTTGTAAGACGACACTAACGCACGGCAAGCAATATAATCAGCGGGAAGATGTGAAACCATGAAGCATGACTTGGCTAAAAGTGGAAACCTGGTCACGGTCTTGACAAAAATGGCTTGATTCCTTACATGTAATATAATTGCACTTGACCTGACATTGTGAGCCACTTGGAATCAGAGCTTTCTGTGACCATCTCAGAACAACATGCACAGCAAAGAGAGCAACGATAAGATGGTTACACACTCTGCAGTGCATCATGCGCTGATTCAAATACAATTACTGTATGGTCTAGAGTTAATTTAACTATTGAAGAGTCAGGATACGTTTGACTTGAAATCAATACAAACACATTTAATGTGACCTATTTTTATCAATGCGTTGGGACAGGAAATGTTTCACTGTAAACAGGAAATAACCATTTGTTTCTCTTAGGGCTCCAACGCCTTTCGGAGGTACAGCAGGGAGCATGAGGACATTCCCCTTGCCGTGGTTCGAGCTCAATCAGGCTTACACAGAATCCAACATGACCTGGGAGCGCATGTGTGACCGGCCCAACTTCAACCGCAGGCCCAGGGGCTGGGTTGCCCAGTATACTGGCGAGTCGGTGGACCTGTGAGGACACGGAGAAGACGGAGCATGGGAGGGGACGCTTTGGTGGCTCTGCTCCGTGCCCAGTGTCTTGACTGACTGACTTGACACCGACTGCACTTTACTTGGCTTACTGAATGCAGAAGAGGATTATGACACGCGAGGCAATGCAACCCGGCAGATGACTTGTATAGCTTCAACCTGATTGCTGAGTGTATAACTGTGACGTGCGGTTTCTAGGGGAACGTACTGTAAAAGGCAGTTCTAGTCAGAGACGCATGATTGCAGAGACTGCAGCTAATGGGGTTTTGAGGGGAAAAAATACAACTGAATTGTATCCCCTGAAGTGCTTTGAAGAAAAACGCAAATTGCTATTTGGTGACAAGTCACAAAATGAAAGGATTTAATAAATGTCACATTATCACAAAATGGTTAAAAACGATACACAGATAAGTGGACAGATCATAAACTGACTTGGATTGGTCCAAATAGGACGGGACAAACTACAATAGCACAGGCAGTGACTGCTTTGTTTGCTGTTTCTTCCATTCTGTAACAGTTCAGTGACTTTAAAAATCCACACTAGAGTGACACCGTCTCCACCTTGTGGAGAGTAATAATTACTACGCCCAAATTACACTATGGAGGCAGGGCAAATTTACTAATCACTTCCACACATGCAGCCTTCAGCAAGTTGCTGATTACAACACTAGTTTCTCTGTGTTACAAGAACATCCACAAACCTCCTTTCTCCCTGCAGTCAGACAAGCCTCACAGAGTGGAACAAGCACAATGAGATCGTAGCGAAAGGAATCATATGAGTGATGTACTGGTTCATGGTCATATTCAACACTCTGGGCAGAATATAAAATCAGACAAAACAAAAAACAAAACAAACAAAACAATATACTGTATTTGACAAAGCTGGTACTTGCTTATCTGATGGGTACCAGGGAGTCACTACTTAGAAAAAAAATGAAATAAGATATTTCCCACCAGAATAGGACCAAACGGATGACAAAAGTTACATAAACCGAGGAAATGGTTGTCAATAATAACTTTTGCCAGAGTTCACACCAGTGTTTTAAAAGTACCGTCCCTATGTGCCTCCGTGGCGGGCAGCATGGGCACCCATGCGCTGAGGATCCTGGGAAGGGTAATGGACCTGACCTGGCATCCTCATTGGCATGGGAGGGGGCATGGGAGGGCCCATGCCATCCATGGAGGGGAACATTGGTGGTCCAAAGCCTAAAAAACAGAACATCATTTATATAGATGGCTCCTGGGTATTCAATTTACACCCTGAATTATACTTTTTTCACACACACACACACACACAAAATAAGGTTGAAGAGTCAAAGTCAACATACATACAATTATTACTTATTAGACAAAGGAAACCTTTTTATTATTCGATAGATAATTCACACTATTTTTTCCTCTGTAGACTTCAAACAGCCTCAATCAGAGAAGCTTTTGCTGAGCGCAGTTTTCACATTCGACCAATCCCTTCCATTAGCCCATAACATCACCCGTCACCCAGCCCAGCGTGGAGAGGAGAAGAGGAGGGTCTCACCTGGTGGTGGAGGCATAGAGACACCAGGTGGAGGTGGCAGCCCCATGTTCATCACTGCAGGAGCGCTACTGGGGCCCAGGTTGAAGTAATTGGCTGAGGCCTCCTCTTCCGACACAGGTGGTGGAGGCAACGCTACAAGGGGTTAAAAACAGCCAGAGCATATTCAGAGATTCACATTTTCAAGTTAAGTTAAGTTAATAATCAAGTTAATAATAAAGTTGTTAATAATAAAGCTGGCCTTTCAAGTAAAAAATAATGTATGCATGCATGTGACATAGGCTTCAGTAATAGACCTAGTTCAGTTATAACAGATTCTATATAATTCTCAAAAGGAGAGCTGAGATTCAACATGATGCATATCTCCTCCATTTCTCTTGGTGATGGTCAGGAGAGCACTCACCTCCAGGAAGTCCAGGCACTGGCTCCAGTCGCATGCCACTTTCAGTCACTCCGTCTTTCTCTCTCTCCTTTCCTCTAGATCCCTGGGACCTGGGGCAGGCAGACAATCAGACAGACACACACACACACACACACACGTCAACGTTACAGCATAAGCAGATGTGATGGTCTCCATAATATTTCAGATTCAGTCAGTTCAGTAAAACATAATATCCTCTACTAAATTCCAAAATGACAACATGAAAAAAAAACACACATAAAATGTGTTACACTAAATTGTCTACATTTGAGTTCCTGCAAATCCACCAGCACTAATACATATTGGGTTGTGCAATGGTATTGTGTTAACTGAAAAAAAAAAACAAAAATTGAGCAATTGAGCATATCATCAGGGCTTTAAGAAAGTAAAATGTCTGTATCTGAAGTTATCTGAAATAGGATATGCTGTTATATACTGTGTAATTATCTATTTTTGAATGTTAAACAGCCTGTGCACAACTTAATTCAGAACTTAAAGTCATTATGTCCTTAAACCTTACCGGCCCCATTTGACGTTGAGTCTGCGGCCGTGGATGATGAGCTTGTTGAAGGACTTCTCTGCAGCTGCTTCTGCAGCTCCGCGCGTAGCAAACTGGATGAAAGCACACTGCTGTCTGGGGACCACTGTGATCGTGCGAATCTCCCCAAACTGGTAAAAGTGGTTCCTGCCAAAAGAAAACCACACAATAGGAAATAGCTTTTTAACACTGCTAGAAGCCCATTACCCATTCTGTATAACCGATTTGCCAATTCGATGACAGTCAGACTCATCAAATGAAATAGCCTCCAGGTTCTAACACTACAACACAATAAATGGTACACTTCCAAAATACAATGGCACAGCAGATTGCCAATACAATATAATGGAGAACACAAATTTTAGATGAGATTTCAGTTGGCGAGTAATTTCTCCTATGAAGACCATTATATAAACACATCACTTAGGAAACACTAGGAAACACAAAACACACAGATAACAGCAGCCACAGAGGAGCTTTAGAAATTTCCTTTCCTTTCTAAAAGCATTTCAACAGATCCCAATGAGGCAGAACAATAGAGAATCTCACCTGAGTTCGGAGTCAGTGATGGTGTCTCCTAGGCCACCCACATAAAGGGTGGTGATGGACTTATCATCAGGAGTGTCCAGCCTTGGCATGGCCGACGCCCTCTTCAAGAGTTTGTCAGCAACCGGATCATTGATGCCATAGTAACGATCCTTAATGTTCTGGTCGGCCAGAGGGTCATCAGGATCAGTGGGTTTCTCATGTCTGTGGTTGAAGACAAATTCAAATCCAAGCTTACTTATCAACTTATCAATTTCACATTAGGCCTCAGTCACAAGGACACAAAGTATTTCAAGAAGCTTTATTTGTCTAATGCATTCAAAGAAATGGTCAATTTATGTTAAGAAAAACCCCCAACATTTTAAACTCAGTTTCAAGGCCTACAGAAGGAAATAAACTTTCCTCACTATTCTGTCTCTCTCACCTGTAAGGGCACTCCTCTCCTCTCTTGCACTCTCCCTTCACCCAGAAGGAGCAGATGTGTGGTCTGTTCCTCTTGTAGTAGGGTGTGGTGCGGGCCAGCTTCAGCAGCATGTCACTGGAACTTTGGGCCTTACCAAGCTGACCCACCGCCCTCGTCCCATCAGAGTTGGCAATCTGTTAGACATTCAGCACTTGGTGATTACCATACATCTACCACCCTACCAGAATGTTCATCACTCTATGCTAGAGAGGATCAACTTTGGAAAGAACCACGCAAATATTAGATCATTAGTGAACAGAATGAAAGGGACACAACTGATCTTGTCTAGCTGACATGATGGTAGTAAAGTATTGAAAACCCATGGGCTCTACACAAGATCATATTGCAAAGTTTGGTTGATAGCAAAATTACCTCTCTCTCCATATTCTGAGTGTAGTATTCTTTGTTCACATCCGACTTTGGCATGTCATCTTTGACTGAAAGACCTGTGTCACGGACTTGAATGGGCAGACCTGGAGGGAAAATACAAACATTAAACCCCTGAGCAAGCTTGAGTCCTTTGTGAACTATCAGTGGTCAGTGGATATCGTCCTACCATATTCAAGGTCCAGTAAGCAAGTCTGGCAGACATTCTTCATTTTGCTGCATGTCTGGCACACCTCAGTCTTCTTGAAACGCATCCTCACGCCAGGGCACCAGCGGAATACAGTGAAGGGACGGGCACAAATCTAAAGAAGAATCAATACACATATAGAGAGATGTGAAGCAGGTGAATCATTAACCTGCAACAATTAGCCAAATTGATTTATCAAGTAGTTATGAACTGTCAACCAATACCGAATTAAGAAGCCTACTTCACTAGGCCTAATGAAAAACAAAATCTATCAAACAGTTGAATTGTTGTGGCTAACCATCTTTGCACTTACTTTGCACTCCTTCCCAAACTTTTCCTTGGTCTAACAAAAAAGAAAAAAACAGTTAACAAGATAATTTAAGTAATGCCTGATCTTAAATACAAGATTAGTCGGTCATTGCATGTTAATGCAGGGAAGCACGTACCATGCGAATGTAAGGATTTTCTCCTAAACATGTCTGGCAGAGAATGGGAAAATCCTAAAACGACAAAAAACAAAATCACTGCAGAGACATCAAAAGCAAAACTGAAAAACAATCCATATAAGTCTGGCAATAACATTAAGGTTACAGCTGAAAACCCTTGCTTACTGTGGAGACTCGACTTCCATCATATCTACAATATGTTACCTTAACAAACTAAGTAACTGTTAGTATACGTTAATAGAGGCTATAACACCGCTATGACAATGTCCTAACAAAAATATACTCTAAACAAGATTAGACCACAATCTGAAATAAAATGCTTAAGGCGGCCTCTCTCGCTTTATGCAAAATCATAAGTAATATCGGTGTGAACGTTAGCAGATTTCACATGATTCTTGACTTAACTTTGAAATAGTTTGACAATACACCAGATGGCTACAATAAATTGGCATGGTCCGTACTATAATGATTGTTAAAGTTATCACATATGAACGTGTACAGTCAATTCAGTAACAGCAGACACACTCGTTAGCGTTACGTTAGCTTTAACATTAGCTTTAACGTTAGCTAACAAGCACTGATGTGAAAACATTTCAAAGGATGATCGGTTTAACACAGTTAACATAAACATTTGTTACAGTATCTACACAGTCATTAGAGCCTGTTATATTATATCAAATTTTCGAATAAAACACAGCATTTGTAGTCATACCGAGTCCTCCCAATTTTGCCTGTTATATGTGTTAGCTCCTAGAGACGTCGCCATTTTTTCAGGGAAAGAACAAACAGGAAGTGACGCTATCGATCTCTCCGTTTGAAAGGACGGAAGGCCAGGAGTGCCAAAGCCTCCTGAATATTGAAATGCGAAAACTTAAAGGTCAAAACATCCCAGTTTTATTTGGCAGTGGTTCTTTAAAGATTACTTCTGACTGAGGACAATGAATAAGTAAGTCATTCTGCTGGCATTGTCCTTTTCACTTTGGTCTAAAAAACTGATCTAAATATAACATATAGATAAGTTTCTATATTCTTTCCAATGACTAGCCGATATACAGTCCAGTGACTATACAGTCATTGATTCTTTCAATTAGCTATTTAATTATTAAATGAGAATACATTTGCAATTGTGTTTTTCACTTTTTTTCATTTCTCATTTCTTTTTCATAGCTGATGACAGCACTGCTGGGATGCTTAATCTGAAGTAGGCCTACAGGAGTTGAATAAATAAATAAAAACTTGGCAAATGAATAGCCTAGAAAAAAAACAGTCAAATGATATTATCCAACAATATGATTTGATTGGATACATTCTTAACTTACCTTTTATTTTAATGAAATATACAATCAAAATACATACAAGGCTTTCAAAATACACTAATTAAAGAGATAAGCCTAATCATTAATATGTTCATAGATTGTAGAACTGAGATAACCAATCAATATGAATTCATTGTGAAACTATATCATGCTAAACATGTTAATATACACTAATTCTCTTCTGCTTTGCAGTTTATTTTGGTTTTAAATTTCAGACATATCATTCTCAGTTCTTTTGGGACCAGAGTTGTGACAAAACTAAAACAATTCTTTTAGAGCACATTATTAGAGTTGGCTACAGTTTGCCAAGTGAATTGAAGGTTGTGGAAGATATGAAAGACTGATATGGCACTAGTTTTAAAGCAAACCTCAATGATAAAGAGAAAAAGTCTGGAAGGGACATTTGGTTTACAGAAAACCCTGGAGTCAGTCTGCCCTGTACCTGTTACATTCAAAACATCATGTGTGAACCCCATTGAGCATTCTGGTTTTCTGCATTAATTGGTCACTAATTGTGATCTCTCTGTAACTCACCAGTACTCTGACTAAACACAATGTGCTGAAGCTAATACCATAAAAGAAATCACTGTATCTCTTGTTAATATTGAACGCATGTCAAAGGTTTTTGCAGGAATATACTTTAGCCCCTGATACCTGTGAATCAGATCTGCACAACCCTTTCCAGCAGGTATTTCAGGCAATTCTTCTTTAGGGTAAGCCTCTTAGAATGTCTGTGAATGGTTTTCTATGGTTATAGCCAGTGCTGGGAGGGTCGATAAACTTGGGGCTCACTGTATTTGAGGCTGCCTCAAACAGGGTGTAAGTATAGCTTCAGAACAAGCATTTTGGCACTGTGGTAGCCTGGCCTTCGCGACCATCAAAGCTCATACGAGCTTAGTCTGGCCAATCTCATACTAGCCGCCTTCTCAAAGGCAGAATCAATGTTAAACTTGTTTAGCCCATCTCCTTCACCTTGGAGTAAAAGCTCACTTCTCATTGGTGCCTGAAATTCTGGGACAGGAAATGCAGTAGCCTAAATAGGCAGCTTGGCCATACTGACTTGAACACGAAATTTTGTGTAGTGTCCCAGGAAGTATGGACAAGCCTAGGCTAGCACTGTGGCACAACATAGACCTCATTTAGTGTTGACTGCTCTTTCGCTTGTCTCCGGTGCACCAAATTCTGTTGTTTCATACTTATCATCAGACAGCACTTGGCAACATGAAACAAACAGAGCTATGGGTTGAATTGAATTGAAAAAAAAATGTGCATAGATATACATTTCGGAATGTTTGATAGCAGACATTTCTAAAAATTACAGTGTGGACGGATATGGTTTGTACTAGGCTACGGATGAGCGAATTTGTATTTATCCGCATTAATGTGGACATAATCTTAGATTATTGGAGCCATATTCCCAAAATAAAGCAGAAATCAAACGGATTTAGCCTAATTTAAACATTTATATTTTCACCTGAATCTGGAACGAACAGGGACACCTGTCATGTAGGCTAACCTGCAGAATTGCAACTGAATAGTTTGTATGACAATTGACTTGGCCTGAATCCTCAAAAATACACTGACTGGATATTTGGTCCTACACAAGCTAGTCACAAAACGCGAATAGGCCGGTGTCAGTAGGCTCTAGTAGTAGCCAACTGAATGTAGGTTACAGAATAACAACGTTTTGATTTTTAGACCAAGCATATCTTTATCAGCCGTCTAACAAAAAAAATGTCTCTTTCACATCAATCAGATTGATTACTTTCGGGAAAAGACGCCCTCTATCGCGTTCTCTGCACCTACACGACTTGTCCCGGTTGTAACGGGTACTAAGGAGTACGAGAGGCGAGTCCTCTCATGTTTCTCTGTAGGAACAATCTACATCAAACCGTGACGCCCCGAGCCTGGGTAAACCAAGAGCTTGGACCGCGACACGAAGATTTACCTTTTAATTTCAACCGTCCCTATCGAGAAAATCTATGATTTGTATGGAGCAGCCCATACGCGTGAGTAGCAGCAATTCTTATTTGTATTAGTGGGGGACAGAGCTTTACCAATGTCTCTGGCTTTACCAAGCTGGCCATATATTGTAGCTAGCCAGCTAGCTAACGTTATTCTGCTACCGTTAGCGTGTGGGGTGCGTGGTTTAACGGTTGTTATCTGACTGTTTCTGCTCGAGTCCTTGTGTCTCGCATGGCTGTGAGGTAAGTTTGAAGTCTGGTTTCCAGCTGTATCACCGATACAAACTGATTTAGCGACTCCGTTATGTGTTCTTTAGATGTTCTCCAGACTATCATTACCATACAGCTAGCCTCGGTAGCTGAATAGGCATGGTGGTGCTGGTATGTCATGCTCTGGAGGATGCAGTTAGCAGTTAGCCAAACAAACTGCAAAGCGGGGAGTTCTTTGGATTGTAACGGGATGCTATTTCCACATGAAATGTACCTTCGTATATAACTTCCTGCTAACGTCCTGGGAAATGCCAGTAGCTACTATTTCAATCGCTTTCAGCGAATACCTATTCGTGTACCGTTACGGGCAAGGTTTCCACATTTAGGGTATCTATTCAGACCACCGATCCATGAAATGCTAACGTATGGAAATGCCCTTATGAAAGGGGATAGTCTACGAGAAAACTTGTAACGTTGACGCTAGCTCGCTAGCAAGCCTCCTTACATACATTAGTTTGGTGCAATTTTGTCGTACAATCTTTTTTCCTTTTGCAAGGGTAAGTTACACCTAAAAGTCTTGTCTAAAAATAAACTATCAAGAATGAACGTGTGCCTTTTCTCGGGGGACAGAAGCAAGCTGCATGGCACAGATATGCATGGCTTGACTGTGTGAACAACGCCAGTTAGGATCAGAAATTATATTCGGGTAAAGTATTCTTATCACTAATTCCATGTGATATGACATTGTTATAAGCTTCGGAAAGGTGAAGTGTCGAGCTCAACATATTGAATGTCTATACTTATATATTGTAGCCAGATCTGAAAAAGGGATACTGTGTCACCTATGTGTGTCCCTGATGATGTGACATTAGTGTGGTCAAAATTCTCAGAGTGGAAAGTCGATGGCTGTCTTGTGCGTCAGGTGATGAAATGACAAACGATGTGCTGCTTCTTTATCTCTTGTTATGGTATGCAAGCATACTGTGCTGAAGCAATTGCCTTCATGTGGCCTGTGTCTTAGCGCCAAAAGTGACTTGGTTGGAGGGGAGAAAAATGGGCCTTCAAAACACAAAGTTTATTTAGGTTTAAGGTCACCCTTTTCTTGTCACGACTCACCAGGGATCTTTGAGCATGTTTTAACAGTTAGGAGTTCTTGTGAGAAATAGTGTTCTACAGGCAATGCAAAACCATTAAAGCAGCCTGGAACAAGTCTGGGCAGCTGAGGACACTAATAGTGTGTTATTGGTAGGATTTGTGTAGAGGGCTTAGGTGGCATTAGAGATGCATATTGTTCAGAAAGTTTTTTTTTTCTGAATAGTTATGGTCTGACCCCACCCCCACCCCCCCCTTAAAGCTAACTTTGAGGTGAGACGTTCCCATTTTAAAATTAGCATTTATCTCCTTGAAAAAGTAGCTGAGAAGAGAAGGTACTGCAGCAGCAGGATTACAGAGGCCTTAGTCTAGGAAGATAAATATCACATTAAATTTTTCAATAACAAAAAGTACAGACAACTTTCACTATGTAAATAATGCAGAGGCAAACCTGTGTTTGACCTCGACTGAACAAGGGAAGCCTCTATGGCCAGAAAGGCCCCTTTCCCTCTCCATTTTTGGCCTGGGTTACATTTGGACTCAATTTTTGTGCTGTCAGAAGCTCCAAGACTTCTTTCACTCTATGCAAAGCTGCCTTAATTTCCTCCCTTGAAATTATTATTATTATTATTTTTACAGTGCATTGCAGCATATTCCTGTATGAGGTGTCAGATGCATTCAGTAAATGAGATTAAGCCATAAGTACTGCAAACCAGCTGTATTGCAAATTCATAACATGAGTTGTAACCAACACCAGCTATTCTTCTCTGATGTGTGAGACCCTTGTTATGTTTAGTTTTTTTCCCCAAGTCAGATCACAGTTTGTTTGTGAAAGTAATAGACCACCTGTTTTGTCTTTTGACATGGAAGCGTGCCATCCGTTGGTGCAGATGGGCCACTGTAGAGGGTGAGCCGTTGCCTGTTTGCGTGGCAGACATGGTGCTCACTGGGGGCTTCCGCTGATGCATTGAGTGCCATGGCCCTGCTTTCCCAGGTTAACCCGCTTTTAATGCTGGATTGAACCCAACCAACCCTCCAATCCCAAGACCCTCTAACCCTCCTCAGCTCTTGCTGTGCTCTGTTGCCCCATGGGATTCTCCCCCACCCCCCTTCTTATAAGTGTCAAGAGAGACATGGATTCTACCGCAAGCAATCAGACAAATTGACTGGAGCAAAAGGGGGACAGTTTGTGCTTATAGTTTTATTCCGGCTTCACTGTTTTTCTTTTGACCTCCGCTCGGGTAAGTTTGACAGGCAGTTTTCACTTCCTGTGCATAAAACCATAAGCTGTAAAAAGGCATTTGAAAACAAGTTTTGCACAATGTAATATAGGCCTATAGAGTAAGGGTTTAATTTCATTTTTTCCCCCTTTCTCCACATGAATCAGACTGCTTATGTTTTGATGTTTTACATTGATTGAAATCGGGTTCGTCTGAGGTTGCCACTGATGGTAATTGCGGGCCTTACATAACTAGACATTCCCTTTGGCTTTACAGTATAACGGTGGAAATTGGAATGGAAAAGAAAAATCACATGAAAATGAGAAGTGAAATCAGTTCTAAAGGATTAGCCTAGGCAGAGATACAGACAGTCAGGAAGGCACAACCTTGGCTACACACTACCTTTTGTATCCCACTTGGACAGATTCTCATTCTGTTTTATGTCTGATTTGAGTGCATCAGTAGTATTAGACATTTGTTGTCTATTAAAGAATAAATAGCCTATCACATGATGGAACATGTTCATGTATTTAGGTGTATTGCAGACCCATGTTATGAAGCATAGAAAAGTGTATTTTGCATTTTTATGAGTCACTTGGAGAGTTCGTTCTTGGTCACAGCATGAAATGACTTGATTGTTCGAAAGCTGTAATTATGCCTAATTTTTCCTTTTGTCAAACCGCTCTCCATATTTGACATGAAACTCTGATATGATTTAGCCTTAGCCTAATTGCTTATTAGCAATTAAGAGTGTCATTGTGAGCAGAATCCATTGCACATTACTTGCTCCTTTCTGGGTAGTGGTATGCTAAGACACGTCTAATGGCTAATGGCTTGTAGCTTATAGGGTGAGTCAACGAAGGGCTTGGAAAACAAAACACTGTGTGTGATGCCTGAAAAGTGTTTTGCTCTAGCAGAGTCTTATGGGTTGTAACTGATTTAACACCATTGTGAGGAAAAAAATATAATATTTTTGCAAGTTAATGGTTAGCAAATGGAAATGGGTACTAATTAGTGCACTGTGTTGCCAGAGCCATCCTTGTTTCTCGCTTTGTCTCTATTCTTGGACCGATATCAAAGATAAAGGTCTTGGCGGGGAAAGGAGGTACAGTGTAGGAGAAATTTAAGAGGAGAGATTTAGCCTATTAGGTAGGTTATTTTATTTTCCATTTTAGTTCGTTTTGTAGATGGGTGTGGCCCTGCAAGTCTTCCATGTTCATTAATTAATTCTGGTTGATTGTGTATGAAATGATTAGAGACATTTGGAGTAGGCTTAATAGGTTACAGCAGAAATGACATGTCACTCTTATGTTTTGCCAAAGATAAAAACAACAACAGCAGCAACTAAAATGGAAGGCCTATTGTTTACGGTCACATTCAGGCAATAGGCCTGTACTGTGTGTGTGTGTGTGTGTGTCAATATTCAATTAAATTTTAATTCAGTTCAAGTGTTAGGGTTAATTGCCATGACGAGTATCTTTGTTT
>JASCQX010000423.1:1913479-1924051 GCA_030264415.1 Sardinella fimbriata
ACTTAAATAAACGCAAATACTAAGGTACAGGAGACGTTTTTCTCTTCCACGTAATGTAATCTGAATGGACTTCCGCCGTACACCACTGTGTATCACGTGGTCCTGATGACGTGCATGCAAAAGGTCAATACAGTATATCATCATAAACGGTTCAACGAGTTCAAAAGATACTGAGTTTACAAAAGTTTATCTAAAATGGCCCTAAGCAGAGAGAGTGAACAAATATCATTCTGTCATTAACCAAAATCTGTTCGGAGCAATCTAACAATAACAAACACAGTAACAAATTATTTTTCTTTCAATTACATACCTCTGAAGACCATGTTAGCTTCTGGAAGTTCCATTTGGTAACCAAAGGAGAAAGTTGTCTCTTGTGTCCTCGTGCTAGCCTCAAACTCCACTCCCACTTGAATCTGGAAAAGCAATTGAGGACATGTTTCTATTTTTCCACCACTCTACACAGAACTGCATAATCAAAAAATATTTCATTTAACCTGTTTATTTGCTCTGTGGTAGTAGCTTGCGTGTGCGCCACCTTTCCCAGCATTCAGAGTAGCCACCCAATTGGGGCCTGGAAAGATATAATCACAAACCCATCACCTCAAAGTAGTATACTGTATGTATCATTGTTGTTTCGATATTACAATCTACTGTCACCTGAATACTGTCCGGCTAGAGTGAGGATGCCTCCTTCCTCTGCCCGTCCACGGTGGTATACCAATTCACCCCCCAGGACCAGCTGAGAAGAGACACTCTGGAGGAAGTGTGCCACCATGATGACTGTAGGCCATGAAACATACAATTACTACTGTCTCACAGAGCACTGTTATCCCTGACCGATCCCGAGTATTAACACAATGTTATGATACCATAGAGGGTTAAGTGTAACTGTAAGGTTTGCGAAATCATGGAAAACAATATTGCAAATGTCTGCTAAAAGCAGTCCAATACAATCATTACAATCATCAATACAATCATTGATATAAAAGTGTTACTGTGGGGAAAAAAAGGAATCTAAATCAAAACTTGTTGGGCAACAGATCATGCAATAGTCATTTGGAGAGAAAAAAAAAAACACATCAGCAACGTTTTCATTTTTGGATGGTTGCGCTTAAAAAAGTATTTCTCACCTGACTCTCTTAGAATGTCTGGGTTAGCCATGGTAACAGCTGCGGTAAAGTCACTTCCCCTGTATTCGGTCTCAAACTGCCATGTAACAAACTGGGACTGCTGGGTCTAACAACACAAGCATCACCTTGACATGATGATTTAAATGCAACACATACAATAAATACGGTATAATTCTGGACATCAGTAAATTCAGTTAATTGATTTTCAAACCTGAAATACAGCTTTTGCTCTTATTCGATCACTGAGATGAAATAGCGAATGAGCATTTAGGCTACCCGACGAATCCATTTCTCCAATTAGCATAGGGCTGTCCTGAAAGAAAATATTTAGAAGGATATTAATGTAGTGTCACTCAGACAACATATATATAAAAATGCAAATACACAACACATCTCTTACCTTTTCTTTGCTGTCGCTGTCTGTCTGCAGATACTCTACATGGAAACGATAGCATGATGGTGCAATAGCACTAAGGTGAAATGTATGATTAACCTACATTTTGGAGAAAGAAAATGATTCTGTTGAATTCAAGCTCACATGACGATAGTTCAGATCTGATAAACATCTTTTTTGTGTGATTACAGTACGTGCTGACATGCAATGTTCAGTTCCCATATAACACTGCAAAACTTTGACCACTCTTTCTTTGTTAAAACCATGAGAACCAACAAAATAGACTATTGATTAAAATATTGGCAATTCAAGGCAAACTAATTCAAACATACCTTAAAAAAGCTGCTAAGGGTCTTGTTCACAATCATTTTAACACCTTCAATTTGCTGAGGAAATACATCTAGAACAAGAGTACAAGAGTAAGAGGATTATTCTATATCAACAAAACTGTCTCAAACTGGATGCCTGTTACAGAGACATTGAGTCAATGCTGGGTAAAACAGCATCAAATAAATGATGTAGCTATTCATATTTCTGTAAACACCTTCCCAAAAAAAGGCTTCACCTTTACAGCTGCGATGCAAGCCGTCAAAGCTTCCTGGGTTTGGAAGGCGACCATCTCTTCTGTCCCACCTGGAGAGGGGTCTGTCCAAGGGAAATGGGGAGTTCTGACGCCCTGGGCGAGATGACAAGGCCAGAACACTGCCCATGGGAACCAACAAACTCAATGTGTGGGTCACAAGCCAGCCCTTGTCTGTAAGAAAAAAATACATCAATAGTTCCCTGACATGTGTTGTGTTGAGGGCTCATTTTTAGTCTACATCATAGCAAACATCAACAAGGTTGTGTTGGTCTGATCCGTTAATATAAGGTATCAGTCCTTATGGATCACCCAAAACATCTGTTAATTATGCATCATCAATATCGACTCTGATTCCCAATGAAGACATGCATGTAAGTCAGTCTTGACTTTGAATTATGTAATTTACAGTAAACTATTAAGACAATCCCTCAGTTAGAGCCAAATACGCTCTCAGTCATGCATTTTATTTCAAAACAAGGAATGCAAAAGCAGAAATGCTAATTTCCAAGTGCAAGGACTGAAGGAGTACTCAGAGGTCGCACAGGCTATAACTGAAATGTGGAAATATAAACGCATTCTCAACATAAGCACTTACTGTTCTTCCGATTTACATATGTTGCATAACGCTCAGATAAATCCGTTAAAATAAAGCCAATCAATGAAACTGATAACTGTTAACCCTGCAGAGGCTATGACATTAGGAAGATGCTGTAAATAGTGATGATAGCGGTGCAACCAGATGTGTGATCCGTCCTGCCTTTGCGAGGTGTTACAGGAAATACTTCCCTCAAGAAACATTAACTGGTGTGATGAGAGTACCACTTCCCTTTTCACCTGCAGACTGTTCGCTGTGAGTTTCAGTCAGTTGACATATTCTGAAATAACACAATTTTGGTAAATCCATGACAGCCTACATAAAACCAAATTTTAATAGATTGCGCTTCAACGTTTGCATCAGATTAAAACAGAGTTGAATGCTGACGTCACGTTACTATTTTCTTCCGCAGAGCCACCATGGCAGATGAAGCAACTCGGAAAGCTGTGTCAGAGATACCTCTCCTAAAAACTAATTCTGGACCTAGAGACAAAGAGCTGTGGGTTCAGAGGCTACGAGAGGAGTACCTGGCCCTGATTAAGGTAAGGTTCAATCTTAAAGTCTATGGGCCAGCTATTTCTTTTCATATTAATGTTAAGATGCTAGCTAGCTAGCATTACGTTAGCTCTATTTGACTCATCAGCTGTTTACTAGTTTCAGCCACCTAACGGTATACAATCACATTTTACATTTTATTCAATGACATAATGTTTTCTTATAACATTATATTATTTTGAAACCTTATTGTCTTAACTGGTGAATCTTGGTATGATAAAGTTGAAAAGGGAGCGCCTGCAGAGAATATTGGGATTTGTGGTAGCTTTTTTAAAACCTGAGTAACTGACATATTGGGCTTTCCATGACACGCAGTATGTAGAAAATAATAAGGCAGCTGACAATGACTGGTTCCGTCTGGAGTCCAACAAAGAAGGCACAAGGTCTGTACGTTGTCACTGACTTCACGTTTGTTCGAGTTTTTTTTTATTCAATTCTAATCCATTTTTGTTTGACATAGGCTAAAACTTGCTCTATGAATTTTAGGTGGTTCGGGAAATGCTGGTACATTCATGATCTGCTGAAGTATGAATTTGAGGTGGAATTCGATGTAAGTAGCCCAGCCTAAGAGGGAGGCAAAGTTACTTTGCTAAAGACATGTCTATCCAAACAATATGCTAGTAGGCCATCATTGTCATGCTTGGGATTATTTCAAGAAATCTGCTTTTACATTTAGATCCCTGTCACATATCCTGTTACTGCCCCTGAGGTGGCAATACCTGAACTGGATGGGAAAACAGCCAAAATGTACAGGTCAGTGGCAGTACATAGGCATATTGAGGTTGTCATTCTGCTGCTCTGACTTGGTTTGAATGAAAAATAATCCATATACATAATCACAATTCACAGTAATGTTTTGGGAATTCCATGGGCCCCGATGTGGCCTAAGAGTATCAAAGAACTCAATAATTTTCCCTTTGCAGTGTAGTTTAGCTCATGCCCCCACTCTGTCTCACACACGCACACACACACACACACACTTACACTTTACATACTGTAATGCATGATATGTTGATTTAGGGGTTGCATGTTGAGGGTTGCACGACAAGACATTTATGACAAAGAGTTACACTGTTAGTTACACCATAAATTAAAATTTTCACCTTTAATAATCTCTTTCAAGGGGTGGTAAGATCTGCCTGACGGACCACTTCAAACCACTGTGGGCAAGGAATGTTCCAAAGTTTGGACTGGCGCACCTTATGGCTCTTGGGGTTAGTCTGCCTTGCATCTTTTAGTACTGTTGACTTGCAGCCATTGTCTATCTGCCTGACATCATTGTAGATTATTGTGTCTGTACTCTGAACGCAATTTGCTCCGTGCACGGAGAATGAAGTCTTAGAAGGACGTTCGTCTCAAGATACTAACTGTTTTCTGTCTATTTCTGTGAAGCATGGTAGGCTAGTTTGTTATTATGCATTAATATTAGTTGTATAGTGTAGTTATAGTAGTTTACTATCCAAAGAAAGCCTAATAAGCTATTCATGTTCCTAGCCAGTTCAGGGTTTATTTCTTAGTTAGCTCATGGCCATAGGCCTCATTACATTTGATTACCAATGTAAAAGCTAAGTACTTGTATCTGGATACAAATGTCCTTTTGGGACTTTTTGTTCTCCTTGCACAGAGGTTATGTAAGGGATAACATTCTGCGAGGAGGTCTTTATCGTGGAATAACTCCTGACAGAGTGATGCTTCTAGAGGCCCGACGCCTGTGCCTGCTTATTACACGGCTACCTGCTGAATATATCCACATGATAATGAATCACTGCTTTCATAGTCATTTTAATGACAGATAATAGCTTCCGCGTTAGAAACGTAGCCAACTCCATTAACTTACAGATCAGCTGATTGGTTATGGCAATGTTCTGTTTTACTTTCCCCAGCAGCGGTCTGTAATTGACAATGGCCCGTAATCGAGAAATGAAGCATTCTACAGCATTATGAAGAGCTGTGTAATAATGAAATGTATTATCATACATAATTATATATTGATTGAAATTGTTTTTGTTTTTCTTCATTCATAGCTTGGACCTTGGCTGGCTGTGGAGATCCCAGACCTCATTTCTAAAGGCCTCATTGAACACAAAGACCAGCAGAATAGCTGAAAAGACCTCAATATGACTCGCATCTCAAAATGGAACACCAACCCTTACATGTGGTATTAATTTGTGAGCCCTTCTTAGCCAACACATCCTGCTTAGTTTCTTTTTTTGTCTCAGGTGCCTCAAATCATCCTTGTAAATTCTTGTTAAATCCTCCAACAGCTAATATAAGTAAGAATTTTGGTTAGTGCACACTCAGTTTGTAATTGACAACTGTGGGTATTTATTCCCATCTGAAATTGACAGTGTTGAATCAGTTAATTGAGTGTAACCAGTCAGCTGCTGCATTTAATGGGAATTTTGTAAGATGCACTACCATTAACACCTAAAATTCCCAACTTTTGTCCTGGATGTTACCACATTTACCCATGTAACACATTCTTGTCAGTGTTA
Source organism: Sardinella fimbriata (assembly GCA_030264415.1). Classification (NCBI taxonomy): domain Eukaryota; kingdom Metazoa; phylum Chordata; class Actinopteri; order Clupeiformes; family Clupeidae; genus Sardinella; species Sardinella fimbriata. The sequence continues at coordinate 1,919,232 of JASCQX010000423.1, forward strand.
ACGGAGACACTTGTATTGTTCAGCATCAAGAGAAATGGCTTTTCCAGGGGACCACCTTCATTTTGAGTGTTGGTGCTCTAATCTTCAGAGGAAGAACGTCTCACTGTTATGTGTTCACTTAATTATTCACATGACTTTTTTTTACATTAAGAATATTTTATTTTTAATTAAAGCTCCTTAAAATGTAAAAATGTAAATTATGATGCAAGGATGGTTATATCCATCACTAGACCCTTAACATAATAAACCACCTACACTGCAATGACAAAAGTGTTCACTTGCACTACTTAATCACTCTCATATTTTGTAAGGGACTCTTAGCCTGAAAATTATCTAAAATCTTCTCAGCCAGAGTTTTAGGTCGAACATGGATATGTTACCTGACATGAAGCCTTGGTCTACTATGCCAGCACGAAACCACTGTCAAAAACGCACACAAACACACACAGGTAAAATAAATCACTCAGTGTTGGTTTGGAGGAATGGGGGGATAATATAATTGAAATTCACAAACTGATTTGTCATTCCACTATCAGATGAGATAATCTCATAAGATAAGTAATTTCATAAGAAACTAAATTGTAAGTTGAATCATCACACTGCTGTGAAAGAATGATCTCCAATGAAACTGTACCATGAGTACAAATCCCACAAAGATGACTTTATTAGATGACTACAACTATGTCCATAGAAACTAAGAAACACAATCAACCGAGATCAATAATATAATATTACACTAATAGATGTATCAAAATAAAGTCACCACTCCAAATAAAATTGTGGATTTTTTTTGTAAATCCTTTACTCCTCTATAACTAATTTATACTCTTTATACACGTCCGTTTTACTGTGCATAAAACTCCCAGTAAAATGATTCAAAGGAAAAACGTTTTCCCACATTATGGTCTGACGGAGCAGACATGTCTGCCCATGAGAATACAGATCTGCTTTCCACATCCCCAACATGACTGAATAGCATGAGCAGGATCATTAGTTCTCTTGCACAAGCTGCAGGTTCCTTGAACAGAGGAATTTGTAGACTGATTCTTGCTCTGAGCTATCAGCTGACGAAGCTGAGCTAAAAGAGAGGGATTGGGTGCAACAGCAATATCGATCACCGTTACCCGTTTTGGGTCCCAAATGCAATCCTCTTCAAGACCACTTGGCACAGACTTCATTCCACAATTTGGGGGCACCCATGCAGTGTCATAGCCCTGCATATGCCAGGTCTTTTGCATGGGGTGATTGTCAGTGTCAATGCGCTTCACCTTCCCACAATCAACTTGCAACTTCAACACCACCTTGTTAGTGATAGGGTTGTTCAGAGGATAGCGCTCTGCCTTCTTTTGATTACGGCTCACATAAACACCAGCGCCCAGCATTCCATCTTTAGACTGCCTAAAGCCATTCTGAATAATGTCACGAGCAGATTGCACATCAGTGCCATGGTACATTGTGTAGAGTCTTCCAGATGTGGCCTCTTGCTCAGCTCTCAAATGATGGTCATCATCATACTCCACTTCCCAACCACAGAAAGTGATAGCAGACATTATTTCTCTTTACCGATGAAACACTAAATAGCCTATGGGGAGGAAAAAAAGCATTGAATAAAATGGGTCGGCCTAGCAGGTGCATGCTCAATGCAGGCAAGGTTACATTTACAAGGTTACTTTAGTCTAAATTTCAGTTGTTCTATGTCCATTCGAGATATAACTTTTAAATTATGCCCGTTATGCTTTCAAAGTTATTACAGATGTAAAACACGTTTTTGAGAGTTACAACAATCTGGCTTCTAATTTCGCTTTCTATGTCCAACTTTAAAAGGCGATTTGATAGTCGATGGAAATTTCGATTTAACATCTTGTTTCGGATCTGCCCCAATCATGTTCTACCTGAGCATTGGTAGCTGTTTACAAGTGAATTTTCTGATTTAATAATAGACCCAACAATCGCGGTGTTAGCCTATAAATCAAAAGTACACCCTACCTGAAATCACACAGTAGGGAGTCCACCTCCACATTCATTTACTGTCTATGCCACATTCAAGTTTCGCTTTCATTTGACGTCTGAGCAGCTGTGGGGAGGGGTCTCACGCACCGGTCACTCCCCCTTTTCTTTTTCCTGTTTTAGCAGTTGCACAGTTCACTTGCCGTTTGGGAATATTACTTGGGAATATATTGTTCTGCAAATCATCTCTAAATATCAGTCTACATATCTATTCAAACAACTATTCGAACCACAAAAACAACTCCTGTACTGTGAAGATAACCATGCAAAATACGTATTTGCAGAGAGAGAGAGGAGAGAAGCCTGTGTCTTTATCGGTCTTCATGCGCTCAAATAACCCGCCCATTTGTATTCCGATTCTTCAGTCATTTCATTGGTGGTGAATGCAGAATCCTTGTTGCCGCATAGGAACTAACAAGGTGAGTGACTTGAGGTGGTTCGGTGACTGGTATATAGGCAACTTTAACATTATGACCATACAAATGTTTGTTTACACATGTTTAGTAACCACAGCATTTAACATCATGTCTAAATTAATGAGAATCTTATGGATTAAGAATCTATTTTGTCCGGGAGCAGGTCCTCTGTTTCCCTCAGGGTCATTTAAATTGGTGCTCCAGTCATCCATCCAGCCATGGGAACTGGATCAAAGATTTTTCTAAAAGAATAAGCCTAGACGATTCTACTGTTTAGACTTTTAAGGGGACGATCTAGTGGTGTGTTTGTAAATTGAGTTTGAATTTCGATGTATTTTCTCTTAATGCAGGTTTTGATGACCTACTGATTCAGATAACTGACCGCATACGTGATCTCAGGGGAACATAGTGCTAATAGTTAGCTTGCAGTAAGCTAACGAAGAGTTTTAGTACAAGCATAGACAGTACAAGAGATAAGAGATTACGTTTGCGTTAGCTAACGTGCTCAGCAAAGCTAGAATGTTGCTTTCTTGTGCTAGCCAGCGCTAGGTTCTCGTTGAGGTGAATTTGTATGGGCGTTCCAGATCTCACACGTGCCAATAATTTTGATTATTTTTTTCTAATGATATAAATAAGACAGTAAAAATAAGTAGTTTCAGTTAAGTTAATTAGCTTTCAAGCTAACTTTATTAGCGTTCTGTAACTGTTGAAACCTGTTCTACTGAACGTCACGTAGTTCACCTGTTGCACTTGTAGCCTACTGCTAACTGTTAATAACTTGCAGAGGATACTGCATGCTCTCATGTAACGATGTGTTCTGCCATCACTCCACCAGCAATGTGCAGTTCACGCGATGTACTACTTGTTGGTGAGGGCAACTTTTCTTTCTCGGTTGCCCTCATCGAATCGTCCATGGGTGAGCTACACGTAACAGCCACTTGTTTACAGTCAGAAGAGGAGGCATATCGATGTGATGGTGCCAGAGACAATGTACAACGCATAAGGGATTGTGGTAAGTTTGATAAATGATCATCATCTCTGCAGTGCATTGTGAAAAGCATGGCTAAAGAAAATGTCAACTTTTTCTAGGTTCAACGGTGCTTTTTCAAGTAGACTGTACATGCCTGATTGAACATGAAGCCCTTAAAAGTCGACTTTTTGACTGCATTATCTTCAACTTTCCCCACTTTGGTCGCAAAAGTGGAGTGAAAAAGAATCGCAACCTCCTCGCGAAATTTTTCCATAGGTAGGCTGCATTCCTGTCAATTTTCATAGTGAGATGAAATGAATGTACAATGCATGATATCAGATGTAAGATTATCGACCAATTTGGTTCAAAATGACATGATTACTGTTAATACAGCCATCCCTTCTACACAGTTGTGTGCAGGTCTTAAAAGATGGAGGAGAGGTTCACATGGCTTTGTGCAATGGCCAAGGGGGTACTCCAGCTGATAGCCCGATGAGAGAGTGGCATAACAGCTGGCAAGTTGTTGCCATGGCAGCAGAGGCAGGCCTGATCTTGAGTGAGGTCCATCCTTTTGATCCGATGAAATATCAGGGCTATAAATGTACAGGTTACAGGTAGGCAGAATTTGGAATACAGTTATTTTCTAATTAAGGTAAATACTGGAACAGATTCACATTTTGTACATGTGTAAATGAATTATGATCTTACATCTCTGTGACTGTGTTTCTCAGGAGCCAAGATAAAGGTTTCCATGTAGAAAGTGGTCTTAACCATATCTTCACCAGAAGTTATCCCTACTCTACTCCAGGGACATTAAAAATGGAGGCAGCACTGGCCAAGGACACAATTTCATTTGAACTTCCAGAGGAGCTAGGTGAATATGTAAATAGGTATGGATGGAATTATTTCTACATGACATGAGTAGGCTGGTGAATTGATCCATTTTAAACATTTTCCTCCATTGTCAGGCCTGTGTTACTTTGCAGGGTTCTATGTTGCTCTAACATCCTTTACCATGAATCATCTGTATAAAATTTTCAGTAATTTGACAGAAGGATTCCCCTTTTCATCAGTTTTCACATGTAGAGCAAAGGGATACAAAATTGATCTTAAACTGCCAGTTCCAATATAGTGCAATACCACATATTCTAAACATACAGTGGCTACGTGAGAGAGAATTTTTATCGTAGCAAGACGGTCTTGAATAAAGGGTAATGTCAGTGACTTTTAATCTTTGTGTAGTGATCTGACCTGATGTTTTTTTTAGAGATGTATAGTTCCTTATGATTGCACAGCGCCAAACGCTTTTCCATGTTCTGTTTCATCCATAGGTCATTTCTGAGCTCAGAGTCCTGCCACCCCGTGAAACTAGTGCAGGAGCAGCTGCTTCGGGAGCTGAAGTCATCCTGGCCTGTTTACACACTGAC
>JASCQX010000423.1:4186450-4199833 GCA_030264415.1 Sardinella fimbriata
GCCAAGCTAAGAAATCAGATGGCCTTGCTGACTAGTCAGATTATGAGATCCTAATTTGACCTTTCTCAAAAAAAAAAAAAACATGGACAGCCTGTTCTCTCTGAGCCAGAAAGGTTGTGGCAGTAGTACAAATTTGATGTGTGTGACCACAAGCTGCTAAAAACCCTCCAAAATCTTGATTCAACAGCGGCAGCAGAGGCGTCTTCCTGAGATGAGATACACAGGAGGGAGTGTACTGGTTGGTGATTGACGCCCTCTGCGTGCCCTAGTTGCACGGGAGCCCTTGAGGCGGTAACACCTGCAGTAGTGCACTCATAACAGGCTGTGTAGCTCGTTTAACTCTATGTAGAATGTTGTTGTCTGACCTCTGCCTTTCTTCCAACTTCACTGAGGGGAGCTCCAGTGAATCGTGTGTTACAGTAGGCTACTTCCTCTGAGTCTGCCACCCCTCTCTGCTCCCTAAAAACGTCACTGCTCTGACTAACAACTGTGCTGAATAAGAGATACGGGAAGTAGCCTTTGAATCTGCTAACTCATACCTTCCAAGCATGTGTGATTTGATCAACTCAAAGAGTGATTGGAACACTGATAGACACATCCTGTCATACCATCAAAGACTTCATGTGGAGAACTGGTTCAGATTACACAAGGGGTGACAAAAGTAGCTTTTGGTAGTGTTTGTAGTCACGCCCTCTCCCGGTTTACGTTTAAGGGCCTACTTTATTGTTTTATGTTTTATTGTTCATTTAACTCATTTATATTCATTTTGAGATCATGCTGTTAAAACCTTACTGTTGACAACCACTGCTATACCCATTTTTGTTTTGGCAAAACTATCGAAGAGTGATTTTTTTTTCTACGTATGACCATGGCTCTGTGACCTGCTGGACCCCTTCCAGGTCCTCTAATCCCTAGGGTTTGCTCCAAGTCTCCGGAGTAAGATGTGACGTGTGCAGTGGGCATCCATTTCACATGGTCACAAGGTGACAGGTTTGGATGTACCAGCTCTTGGCAAGAAAGGCCCAGACATGAATCTTATCCAAAAAATGATCTGCGCCACCTAATGTTCATCTGACATGCGACTTTGCTTACATATGGAGATGTCTTTCCCAAGTGCTTCTTCACGTGTGTATAGGATTTCCTCGTTATATTTGGCTTGGCAGCAAATGAGAGAATATAGACATGACATACAGTACGGAGTGTTGGATAAATGACAGGAAATCAAAACCTTATGTCTTATCTTTGATTTACATTAAAAAAAACATGAAGAAACACCTTGACTCAGTTTGAAGTGTGTCTATTTGTCTGTCCATCATGAATTCCCACAGTGCAGACATCCATCATATGCACCTGTGTGTAGGGACACCGTGAGAGTTTCCCCGCCACCCTGCCACAGAGTTATGTGTTGTTTTGAAATGCTAAGGGAGCTTTTCATCCTTCACAAAAGCAAAAGAATGGTTGAGGTTGAGTTTCAGTCTTGAGGTATGTAGGTTATGCCTCCTGCTGACACAATGTGAATGCATCTTTACATTCAAAGCATAATTCATCATCATCCACATATACTGTAGTCTTTGGAGGGTGAGGCAAGTTTTTAGTGCATGCAAAAAAGGAGCACTCAAAATCTTGAGCTAATACTGGAAATTCTCTCGATTCTTTGAAACATCTCAGGCATGTTCTCAGCCTATTATCTTAGCATATCTCACCCTGATTTACTGTACCTGCTCCTGAAATGAAGCTTTTAAATGTGAAAATATATTAGTGGAAATGTTGTGTTTTATGTGCTTACGCACACTTGCACACGCACACACACACACACACACACACGCACAGCTTTTTAGTTTTTATTGTATTTATTTTTTTGCAAAAGTGTGAGACCATCATTTCCACAGGTGGAAAGTTGGATGTTGTGTCCCAGCCAGAGGCTCACAAAGTCTATCAGTGCAAGAGAGCGAAAAAGTAAGGCAACGTGAATATTATTACTAAACAGTTGCAAGAGATCTATTTTTTTTGTCTCCTTCTTTAGAATAATACCTCTTTTATTTTACTGTCCGGGTCACAGTATCTAAAGGCTTGGAGTGTTTCACATGTTTTCACTTGAGGGGCCACCCACTGTCATAACTTGTGTTTGATGCAAAAAAGCCATGCCTTGGCAAGTTGGATAAACAACTTGCTAACTTAAAACTGAACTGCAGAAGTGTCTTCCATTAATTATTTTTTTTTCTCCATCTTGTGATCTGTGGCCCCTTCTTTGTGATTTGTATGTGGTTCCCTCAGACAAGGTCTTTGGGTGATCAAGGGGACAATTCCTTTGACAGCTATGCAGACACTGCTCTGTTTGGTGCTGTGTCTCTTGGCAGCACTTACCCCAGTGAATCACATTCATGCATCATGGATATTAATGTTGTGGGTCATGTCATTTTTATAGCTCTAAAACAGTTTTTAAGTTGTTGGCTCAGAGTAAAGAAAGATTTGTTTATGCAGACTTGAGCTTTGAAATCACATGGAAAAAATGCATTGAAATTTCTTTTAACCTCAAAAAGTATCACTCATATACTTGTTTATGTAGACTATGCATTTGATTTATATTAGGAATGGACTAAGTATAATATTAAAAAGTCTGATTATAAAAAAGTAATAATTAGTGATCACAAACACAACTTCAGCTGCTGTTTATTTGACAAGGATCATAAAGAAAACACATTTATCATATACTATTTGTAATATTAATCTATTCTGTGTAATATTTTGTAGGACTACTACTGACTTTGATTATGGTTTCCATTACCGTTGCTTTGACAACCTCATGAAATATTTTTTTTACTGTGATCACTATAAATAAGAAAGCATTTCCTCCATGCACATCCTAAAGACTTTTGCTCAGTTTAAAGTGAAGGCAAGGCAGGGCAAGTTCATGGTAGTCTTGATTAGCTGAAGTGTGAAAATGATTCCTCATGTGAAACCCTATTCCATAATCTGTGCCAGATGAAAGTGGGATCTTGGGATATGTGTATGCCCTCAGGAAAATCCATTGATGAGATTATTTGGACATTCAGTGTTTTGGTAATCTTACTGAATTTGAGCCTGGACCTGAGTGACTAAGAACGAGCCACATGATAAAACAGCCTCCGGAGGCTGCCTGGTGGCCAGTATGTGTGACCAGGACATTGCTCCAATGTGCTTCCTTTATACCCTGATATGCCTATCATTCTGGAAAAAAAAAACATGGAGGGCTCAAAACATACGACCGTTTTCCAGTGCTCCAAAGTATCTCAAATCGTTTATGCTCCCTGGAAAATTAAAGCCGTCTTTTCAGTCATTCTCACTAACAAGTGACTTTCTCATGGCCCTTTATCCATAGTGCCCTCTGACAAAGTCCCTGAGGAGATTGTTATGGTCTGGGGTTGCTTCAGTCTGGTCTTCCCTGAGGGCATGTGACAATACAGGGATTCATTTGCTATAAACTGTTGAAGAATAGCTCAGGGAGAAAGGAATCATTTTCACAGATAAATTGGTCACCTGACCACAGAGTCCTGACTTCAACCCCACTGAAAGTCTTGTCGAAAGTCTGTTGTCCTGAACAGAGCTGTATGCAGAGAAGCAAGTTTTCTGTCATTATTCTATAAAATTGTGGTGAAAAAGTTTTTTACCTAAGCATTTCCAGCAAAACATTTTTGGACATCATTTCGCACAAACATAAGCCACATAAACTTTAACTATCTCATGAATCATTTTTATGTCACATTATTAACTTGCAGCACGTGAGAAGACTTTAAATGCCCCCCCTCCATACACACACACACACAAAAAGAGGAGAAGAAAAGAAAAAACTGAAAAACCACTGAACTGAGAACAGAGCAGCTCACCTCGTCCCTGGCACAGCCCCTATGGTCATTTACCAAAAAAAAGCAGAGCCATTATGGGCAGTTATTTCCCACAGTTGGGGAGGCCCCTCATTCCCTTGATCTAGGCGGGAGCCAGAAGAGGCCTGCCAGCTCTGGCCATATGCTCACGGAGACGAGGCTGGCAGTGGCCCCAGCGCGCCATGCACAGCACATACTAATGAGATGACTGATATGATGTTTATACAAAAGAACATACAGTGGCACACAGAACGCTTTTGTGAGTGATAATTACTGATTGCTTGTTAATTAACAAGGGAGTATGCCGGCCCTGAATGGTGTATGTTTGTTTTATGCCTTTGTGGGTAGTTTTGTGTACAGTGTGTGTGTGTGCGTGTGTGTGTGTGTGTGTGTGTGTGTGTTTGTGTGTGTGAGAGAGAGAAAGATATGTATACTGTATATTATGCATGGCTACTTTCTGTAAAGGTTATTTGTTATCCCAAGGAACTGAGTGGCCTAAGTCTATGTATAGCCCTTTTTTTAGTGTTTCAGCTGTGATAAACTGCACAGATAAATCTTTGGACATAGCCACAGGAGCTAACTGTCTCCAGGGCATGTCACAAGCTCAAGAGGTGGTGAGAATCATAGCTAACGTCTCTTCAGCTAAAATCTGACTGTAGAGCTCAGGCAACATCACCAGCACACACGTCACACTGTGATGAAAGACTTGATTGATGTGAAGTTTATACAAAAGAGCATACAGCAACACACAGAAGACTTTTGTGAGAGATATTTACAAATTGCTTATAAATTATGACAACGAGGAAGTATATTGGCTTTGTTATAGTGTGCCATGCATGTTTTTTCAGTGAAAGTGATTGTGTGTGTGTGTGTGTGTGTGTGTGTGTGTGTGTGTGTGTGTGTGTGTGTGTGTGTGTGTGTGTGTGTGTGAATGTACATATGTGTGCTGTCTCCCATTGAGGTTATGTGTTATTACAAGGAATTGAGTAGCCTAGGGTGGTCTAAGCTCTCCAGTTTTTAAGAGTTACTATTTTAACACTTTCAGCTGTGACTGATTGCATGTATAAAACATCTTGGGACAGATTCACTGGAATAAACAATCCTCAGGCAATGTCACAAGCTCAGGAGGTGATGAGAAGAAAACTCGGGCACTTCTTAGTTCTAGGTGAAAGTATGATTGCAATACATGGCTGTCTGTATGGAATGCTACAGTATTAACACTGAATGATAATCAAATAGTTTGTCCAGGCTTTTTTCCAAGCTTAATCCATAGATGACCATTTGAAAATACCTGTGTTTGAAATTTTATAGTCAATCCTGGCATAAGGGTTCATTCAGTGGCAGTTCTGTCACATAAGTGCAGTGTGATGTCAAATTCACAAAGCAAGTCAATCTGTTGCTGTAACTTATCCCCTACCTGTGAAATATCATTGTTGTCCTGAGCAGCAATTTCAAGGTTCCATATATTGATAGCATTTATCAACATAAAATATAATTGTTACCATTCATCAACATTCTGCAGTATAATTATGAGTATATGCACATACAGTAAACTTGTGAGTGTGTTTGCCTATGTATTGTGCTTCTGTGTGTGTGTGTGTGTGTGTGTGTGTGCGTGCACGTATACAGTATGTGTGTTTATGCACGCCTTTGGGCGCACATGCATCTTGTCTCCAGTACCACTCTTCACACTTAACATTACGCAGGTCCTCCATCAATGATTAACAAGGAGGGCGGCAAGGCCTCTCCTGCTGGAGAGTCATGCAGGACATGTCGCATCTCCCTATATTTAGCATCAATGAAATTCTATAAGTGTTACCGATAGTGGGCACCGTGCAAGAGACACGGTACTGCCTGTTCCCATCAGACAGTGGAGTGGAAGGGCTGGGCCGTGCCCAGAGGAAACGCAGTGGGTTAAAGTGGAGTGGGTTCAGGGATGACACAAAGCCAAACCTGTAAAACATCTCCTCTGATTGCTCAGTCTTCCCTCGGAAGAAAGAAATGGGAAGACGACTCCCCGGGGATTCCCTGGCTGCTTTTACCAGCCCAGTGAGACAAGGAGAAATGACCCTGAGAGAAACGTCCAAGCTGAGAGTACATCAAATTACACAAGCTCGTTAGCTTAATGCTTAATATGGAGCCGTTTTTACCAGCCAACACAGTGGGTTTTAATGGGTGGTTTTATCTCTTTTGGAGGAAGGTTTTGTTGGAGTGAACTCGCTGAATAATGACCTTCAATCAAGGTTGGAGTTCAGACTTCTGACTTCTGGTCCTGTTCTTAATGTTGTGTATAATAAAACAACAGCACAGTCTATTTTGTAGCTCGGAGCAGCTATTTTCTCACTCCAGAGATCAGTTTACCTGGCAGTGGTGGGAATTGGGAACAGAGCCAGGACTTGCCTTCGTTTCGACACGCACTCTAAAAGGTCACTGGAGATTTGCCAGCCGGGCGTTTCATGTAACAGATTGTACTAATGTGAGCCTGTCTCCTAGTCCTATGCTTATTGGGTGGGTGTCTCTTATGACTATGTCCGGTGAGACGCAGACACACACACACACACACAAACACAAACACAAACACATGCCAGTACTCTATGACCACCTAGTTCTACTCTGTCCACGGTGTTGAGTAAGTGAAGACTGAACCGCAGAGCAGAAAACCATTCTATACTTCACTTCCTCGAGCGGCAAACAGAGAGCATTTTTGCCTCTAGGGGGCAACACATTTGAGGGCTTTTTTGACTTCTGTAATTCCATTCCCCAGAGGTTGTACTAAAGTGCAATAGGAGGGCTCTGTGGTCATAGTAGGTCATATGAACTGCTGTAATAAAACGCTTGTGGTGTGACTCCCCAAGGGCTTTGGCAAAGGTTGACACAACATCTGCCGGCAAATCTGGACAAGAGGTGAATACCAATGAAAGATTCAGGAATGCAACACAATTTATCCACAAGACATTATTTTTCCCTCACAAGAAAAAATTCACCTGTGGAATTAAATAAATCTTTAATTTATATGTAATTTAAGGATTTAGATTCAAATGTAGCATGTGTAAGAACAGGCAGCGCCGACAAAAATAACCCATATATAGTCCTACTCACGGCACCAGTGATAGGCTGCTTACTTGCTCTATCAAATCATATTCCCATCCACTCAGACTGTTATTTGCAAGTGGCAGCCAGCTGGCAGAGGCAGAAAGCGACGCTGAAGTGAGAGATGAGTGGGGAGAGAGAGAGAGAGAGAGAGAGAGAGAGAGAGAGAGAGAGAGTGCTGCCACAAGAAGGCTTTTCTATTCTTACTGTCAGAGGCGACTCACATGGAAAGTAAGCAGGGCTCTCTCCAATGCATAAGCAAACATACGTAAATGAAGACCTGCAAGTGCCTTGAGTGCACTACAAATGGAAATCAGCATAGTTATTGGCAGAGAAGACTCCAAATGTGGGCTCTTATTAAGTTAGTGACATGCACAATTCTACACTTGCACATGCATATGTATACACTCATACACAAATGCATGTGAAAAACGGTGTTGTTGCCAAGGTAGTTCACATTGGAATAAAAATGTTTTCTACTTTTTGTCTCATATGGAGCAGTAAGTAACCAGTGAAAAGGGAATATGCAAACAGAAGATGTTAATAGTATAGCCTAAAACCGTTACAGTTATGGAAATTATTTGGAAGAACGTATTTGTCTATTTTGGTTAGTGATAAGCCTTTGCATTTCCTGAAAGCCTTTATCTGGCTCTGGATCAGTGTCCAGTCACAACACTCTGTTCAGGAATATCAAAAGTTTGTTTAACCCTTGCGGCACGCAGGTCACTCTTTCCTGGTATCTAATGTATTAATAATCCTGTTGTGACAAATGAGCAGGAGAAGGCTATGAGGAAGTTTTGAGGACCTTGACTCTAGCAAAATGATCCTAAAATTACCCTCATGTTTGTCATTCAGTCAGAGTGTCCCTGCAGATAGATTTTCAAACGCAAAACCTATGACACTAAGATAAAGATTGTCAGCAAAAGGCTGGCTATCGGGCTAAGGTTCTGCACTGAAGAATATCGGCTAGTTCCAGAAAGGCCGAGCGTGAAGTTGAGCTGTCACCAACCGTCAGCTATTATAAACCATACATCCCCCCCTACCCCCTCCCCCCTCTTCTTGCTCCCGCTGGTGCTTTTAGATCCTCTGATTTGTTGCAAGTCCCCTGGAAGCGGAGAGGCACGTGAGATACCCGGAGTCCTGGCGTAGCTGTGGTCTTTGGTGGCGGTTCACACCAGGAGAGTGTGTCAGCAGTGAAGCGCAAAGCACATTTTTTCCGAGGCACACATCTTGGAACATGGTCCACTGTGGCACATTGTGTTTTGACAGGGCACCGTGGGGGAACTGGCATAGCATAGCGGCAGGGGCTGCTCCTGCGTATTCCTGCCGCTTTGGCCAGGCCAGCAGGTGGAAAAACTGTTAGCGAATGTTTGCTGGCGCCACACACAAGGGAGCAAGCGGAAGGTTGGGCCCGTGAGGGCTGATATTTGAAAATCTCTCAACCGTGTCACTGCAGAAGAACACACTGTAAAATTGCATGTAAATCTGGGCCTTGTGTGTGTGTGTGTTTGTGTGTGTGTGTGTGTGTGAGAGAGAGAGAGAGAGAGAGAGAGAGAGAGAGAGAGAGAGACCTAATTTTATTTGGATATATAAGTATAGGCCTACTTTTTTTCTTTTTGCTGTTTGTGTGTTATTTTGTATGCTTTGGCAACATTATACCTCATGGTCATATGTCAATAAAGCTGAATTTGAATATTTGAATAATTTGAATGAGAGAGATAAAGAGAAGCTGTATGTGTTTGTGTACTCTTCTTTGTCTATGGGATACTTAATGCAAAAGAGACCCCATAAAACACAGCCTAATAGAGCTAGTAAAAGGACCTGCATGTGTCCTGCATGTACATGTGTGGATGGATGAGGGTTTGCGTGATAAGTGTGTGTTGTGTGGTTAACTGCCTATGCCTGGGTCATCAAACCTACTTTCTTCTTCTTTTCTGTTAGTGTGGGTGGGGGTAGGGCTGAGGAAGTCACACCTACACTGTCCGGAAACAGCCCTATATACAGCAGTTTTTCAGTTTTCTTGTTTACATTCCTTAACAATTGAAAGTGTCATCACAGTTTATTGTTGTGTATATAATACTGAAAAATTACAATAGATCTTGTTGGACTGTTTTCTGTACAACATAGGCCTATAAATATATATATATATATATATATATATATATATATATATATTTGGAACATTTACTATGAGCTGGTATTCTAGCTGTGCAACTATTAGATGTCTTGCTGAGTTTATCTGATGATGTAAAGATAGCCTACTTCTTTCTTAAGAGTGTCCTGATAAATCTACTGCCATAGCAACATCCATTACATGGGTAATTACAAAAACTTTGGAACAAAACAAGACTTGTGTTTTGGATACTTTGGACATGTTATCAAACCTACAGTATAACACCCAGCTTTGTAGAACAGCTGAGTTCATGCCAACTGAAAGTGAAGAACGACATGTATGTCACATTGTATTTAGTCCAAAATCTATGAAATTGATTACATTATGTAGTCTATACCACACAAATGTAAGGTTTTTTCAACAGTGTACATGTGTGCATACATGCTTAGTGTAAGACCTAATATCAATTGCCTTGGCAAACACTCCCTTCATACACACATGTATAAAAATATATGAAAATATACAAGTACTATACACTTGTTATGTTGTTATGCATATGTTATTACTTGGGCACAGCATCACATTGGTACTTTTGCACCAACACCACCATCTTTGTGTACATAAACATTTCCCATAGACAGCAAAGTATCCTCAAGTAAAGTGGACAATGACGTGTGGGACATTCATCTGCAAGTGGCCCGTGGTATGCAGATGAATGGGACAGTCTGCCCGATTAAGTGGCCTAATGCTGATAAGTGAGAGGGGTAGCCCAAGGTGTCACAGACAGGTCAGCCAGCAGCGCAATGGGATAATGCTGTTGCTGACAGCCAAGATTATCCAGCAGATCTGTGCAAGTGGATGCTAATGCGGTTGGACTGAAGCAACAGTGACTGTGGAGGTGATTGTTCTGACCAGGGGGGCACAGCAGAACACACAAAGAGGAAAGGTTAGAGATGATGCAACACTGATTTGTTTGCTGAACAAAGGTTGTCTTTAGATGTTTGAGGGAAGGTTTATTTATCTCTGTGTGTGTTGGGTTGTGAGATAAAAGTCCCCCGACTTCTAGTTTTGAGGGTTTCCCCAATTCACGTCTGTGACACCTTCCTCTCATTATCGCATCATCATCACCCTCATGCTTAATATGTCTTAGAGTCAGTTGTTCTTTGACAAATTATTTTAGAGAGAAATACGACTTTATGACCATCACTGTGCTGAACATTTTTCTAATGAAGAACATGTACAGTTTGTCTTGACAGAAAATGAAGCATCATCATGGTAATCGTGGCATTGTGATTCCTCTAAGACTCCTCTAATACCTATCTATGTTTACTTTTCAACTTACCTGGTAGGTCAAATAAATAGTTTCTCTGTCATCTGCTTCTGAACTTTCTCCTTACTCTGATCCATGAAAGCCAGTAGATAACTGCCACACAAAGATTGCTCTTGCATCAGATAGGTAGCTGGCTGCTATGCACTGTGTCATTGGAAATACCTCACGTGTTTAACATGTCGTAGACGTTTCTTTTATATTCTAACTAACCATTCCAGACAAGACATTTATTTGTCACATGCTTAAATAGTACAAAGAGCAGTGAAATGCAAATTGTGATAAATTCTCCCACTGTGCAAGTAAGAATTGAAATGATTAAAAATATAAATAAACTAATGCATACATAGAAATACGAATCAAATAAATATTTGGGGCATATTATATGTATTCATTCTATCAGTCTGTCCATTCATTCATTTTAGAAATTGCAACAGCCCTTTTCAACTGCTGTAGCAGAAGATATCACAATCATTAACCCTGCTTCAGTGTTTATCACTAGATCAGCTGCAGAGCAAACGTGCACAATTAAGTTGGGTTGGAACTTTTACAAGTGTGGGTATATTGGACTTTGTGTCTGTCTTTGAGGGCTTTGTCATACAAGAATCCGCAAAGTTACTGTACAAGGCAACTTTAGCCTACTGGATTTAAATGTCAAATTCCAATGAACTACGTACAAATGCAACATTTTCATATGACCTTCTTGGTTATCTTCCTAGTGATACAAATATGTTTTGAAACTGGCAAAAAGCCTGTAGATAGTGTTTAAAGATTTAGCAGTTTGATGTTGGTCATGGTGTCAGCAGTATCATTAAGTACCCGACATGCCCAGAGATGTATAATGTTTTATTAAAATTTTAATGAGAATAAAGGGTTTTCCGGAAGCATCTGGGAAACATTAGGCTGTGCATGCCAGCAGAGGGGCCAGAGGATTTTTATAAGCATGCTGAGCAATGAAAAGCTTTCACTGGTTTAGGCCTGGTGCTTCCACCCACCAAACCACCTGACCAGACCAGCTGCTCACTTTAGATGTCAATGTTGATGTTGCTAATCATGATTAATTATGTACTGGGAAATTGCTTGTTAATAAAAGACGTAAATCAAGTTGGCCGTGGATTGGGTTCATTGAATTATGTTGGGGACTGCGTAACATTGACCAGATGCTTGTTTCCTCTATGTCTGGGTGGTTGATGATTGGATGGGGGCGGTTGAAATGGGAGTGTCATTGATCCGTCCTCCCGCAAGCTGGACGAGAGGTGAGGCCGCTTACCTTCCTACCGCCTGCCTGACCCGAGGCCATCTGGGGAAGACAGAGGCGAGGCGGCGAGCTCAGCATCGGCCGTGACCTTGGCGTAAACCATCCTCATATCCTGTCTCTGCCCTGGCGGAGGGAGCGCTGCCAAGCTCAGGCAAACAGCTGCATCAGGCCATTACAGTGCAGCGCCCCAGCCTACCTGGAGTGATTATTTAACTACAGACAAGCACGTTTCCATTAGGACCTCTGATGAAACCCCTGTAAGCTTTTTTTATTCATATAAAGATGTGAAAACAATGTATCCTGTTCTGTGTGAGAACATCATTATTCTTAAATAGAAATGTGAGAGCTCAGTGTTTCAGAATATTTTGAAGACAATTCCAAAATTGTTTTAGGGTTCAGAGTTCACCTTTTCCTCTCAGAGTTCATATGATGGCATAGCTAAATTCTTGCTAAACAACAGAGAAGAATTGAACACATTTTTGTAGAACAATAGTCAACATTTTCAATAAAAATGTTATTTCAACAACCAAATAACTGGAATGCTTTTTGCACTCGCTTGGCAAAAATATCTACACTTGTAATAACTGAGGAGGGCACAAGGATCAAAGATCCTCTGATATTACTCAGACGACTCAGAGAAAATATAAAGAGAAAGTGATCCCGTTGCTCTCAGATTCTGGGAAAGGGCATGTTTACATAATGGCAACTGATTTAAGCTCTGATTTCCCATGCATTTCAATAGGTCATGTCATCACCGTCACAGGATACAAGAGAAAAACAAAAACGTTATTGCCTGAAGGGAAGAGACAGACTCAGTCACTGCTCCAGTCAAAAGCATTCGAGATACAACACTCTGTCCTCTGTCCATCTTCACTTATAGAATGGTGATGTCTTATTTATGCCAATCTTGAAACAATCCATCTGTTGAAAAATGCCTGTCAGGCCTATGTGCATTAACAATTAATAACATCCAAACAGGAGAATGAGACTGGCACAGAGCCAGGAAGGGTTGGGCGTTCACAGCTCTCCAGTGCCTTTGTGCTGTTTCTCACCGGGGCTGTTCCAACATCAAGGGAGATATTGATTCTCTAATCAGGCCTGATTCACTGGGTTACGTAAGAGGGCCATTGTCCAAAACAATCAGGCTTTAAACCATATATTGGGACGAAATGATAAACGATTCAGCAATATATCCATAATGTGATGATAACTTGTAACTCATTAATACTGTAGGTGCTGTCACTGACTATGGACTTGCAATCACTTTTTTAGTGTAAGGTCTCACTCTGAAACAACACATCTGCAACACTGTTTTCAATGACTAAATGCTGTTGTTTTTGTGACAGTGATAGTATCTTAGTGACTGGACATGCTGTTCACACTGCTGTGTAAGAAAAACAAACCTTTGATGACCACTATTTTTCTGCAATTCAAGAAAAACTTGAAAAGCAACTCTGCTGCCTCTTTACATTAATTCATGTTGTTCAAATGAACGTACAACATCCATATCCCATATTTTTATACAATAAATAAAGTTAGTCATACATGGTTGTTTGCTGTGGGTATATAGGCTTAATAGGTTTTCTGCCATGTCCATTACTTTGGTGACTGCCGAAAGAGCTGAACCATGAAGGGATAAGAAACTAACAACCACACACACACACACACACACACACACACACACACATGCATGCATTTTCCACTTCCTGATCATGTGAACTGCTGCTAACAGAGA
>JASCQX010000423.1:4327625-4342179 GCA_030264415.1 Sardinella fimbriata
CCCCCCGCCCCCCCCCCCCCCCCCCCCCCCGCAACCCCCTTCACATGCCCTGCAGGCAAATGACCTGAGGGCCTTGTCCTGTGACATCTCTGCCTATGTTTTCAGTTTGTCCGTTAAAACCTCTCAGAGCACGACTGTCTCAGACCTCAGTCCCTTCCCGCGGATACACCAGTCCAGTCGTTTCCAGTCCGGGGTAGGAGCTGCTGCCAAAGTGGTTGAGCAGGGAGTCAGTGAAGACACCTGAGAAGTGTGATGGTGAGGAGGACAGCGCGGTTGGGGGTGGAGGGGGAATCTGGGCCTCCCACTGCGGAACCGTGGCATTGGGGGAGTATGGGCCGAAGCCCTCGCTCGGCGAGGCCCTCTGGGAGCCTTCCAGAGGCAAACCCAAGGGCAAGGGGCGGAGCACTGTGTCCCCGGCTAACGTACCTGCACTCGATGACACCTCTGTCATCTGGGTCAGGAAGCTCTTCAGGCAGGGGGAGGGGCCCACCGTGTCGGGTGTGGAGCCCCGGTCGGAGGGGCTGTGAGCCTCGGTCAGGTGACCTTTGGGGCTGGACTCAGCAGAGGCCGGACCAGCGGAGCTGCCGTTCTCCCCTTCGCTCATCAGGGAGTCGGACTTCCTCTTCCTCTTTCTCCTGAAGTTCCCATTGTCAAACATCTTCTCGCAGTTTGGATCTAAGGTCCAGTAGTTACCTTTGCCTAAAGAGAAAATTTGAAACACAGAACTCTTATTAGTTTTGCAATCCTCACATCTTATGTCTAGAAGTAAGAAATTATATAAAAAGTAGTCTGAAATATATATATATCAGAAAAAAAAGTATTAATTACCAGGGTCGTCGTCATCGCGGGGCACCTTCTTGAAACAGTCATTAAGTGACAGGTTGTGTCGTATAGAATTCTGCCAGCCAGCTTTGCTCTTGTTGTAGAAGGGGAAGTTGTCAGCCACATACTGGTATATTTGGCTGAGGGTCAGACGGCGGTTTGGTGCTCCGTGTATTGCCATGGCAATGAGGGCAGAGTAGGAGTATGGTGGCCTCACAAGCTTCATGAGGTCCTCCTGAGAGGGCAGAGAAAACCAGCTCAGGTCCCCTCCGGTGCCACCTGTGCCCAGATATGGCCTTGGCATGCCATAGTGCTGAGTTGCGAAGGGGTCACCAGGTGTCCTTGGGCCGCCTCCCAAGTAAGGCATGCCATTCATCCCCGAGCTGTTGAACCACAGGTAGGGGTTCGAGGACGAGCTGGCGTAGTCTCCAAGATCATAGCTGGCTGGTAAGGTCTGCTGTGGACTTGGAAGAGGTGGCGGACTGTAGAAACTGTCGCCATACAAGCTGAACTCCTGAGGCTCCTGCGTGCCCATGCTCTGAAACTGGGGCCCTACCTGAGTGGGTGAGAGTCCCTGTGGTACATACGATGTCATTCTTACAAGGCAAGTCCCGAAGTCACAATACTGACAATGGTTTACCCTGTCACCTCTGGAGGAGTTCCTTCTGCTGACTGTGTGCCTAGCTGTAGAGGGTCTGTCTGTTGCATCCTAAACTGCCACCTGTTGTACCTGAGCAATTTATACAAGTTTGGCGACGCCTTTGTCCACTCTGATTGGCTGTCTGTGAGGAGTGTCACACCTCATTTGTTGCCTCTGACTTAGTTGGGTGTGAAGTGAGCCCAACTAAACTGTTGGGAATATTCCACTCTGTTTTCGGACATTTTGATAGTTTAATTATTAATTTTTATGTATTTATTTATCCTACTCGTGTATTTGTTTAGTGTACATTTCTTACACAATTATTTATTAATTAAGTTTTCCCCTTATACACACATATAAAATGCATGAGTGTATCCTCTGAATATACACTCCAATCTTTTTTCAGTTGGACTATGCAACTATAAAGCCACATTTAACAGTTTATAAAGTTGCATTTTTAAAACTACAACAAAGTATCTGATGGCTAGACTTTTGTAAAGGCATGCTAATTAATTTACCTGTTGAAATCATTCACATAAAAGAAATTAGGTAGTTGTTCTTATCTTTAGTGTCTTCTCCACCCACAAATTAAAAAGGTATCACTCTAAACTCTCTGAGTTGCCCTGTCTTTTATCAGCACATTTGCATCATTTACATATACATGCCCTAGAGCTCAGCTAATTCACTCACAGTCCAACTGAAAGTGGTTCACTTGTCACAGCAACTCAGCAGCCCCCCATGATTTTATGGAGAGATACTGATCCCCTTTTCTCCCCATGCTTCAAATACCTTAAGACATTGGTTCTCAAACTGGGGTCCGGGGGCCCTCAGGGTTCTGTGAAAATGTTTGGTACAAAATAGTATCCAGCAGGACAAATGGATATAAGCTTGTATGGTAAAATTTGTGTTGTGATTATGATAAGATGACCACTCAGAGATGAAAATTGGGCACATTTCCCTGAATTTTCCTCAGGAACAGGGAACATTCATATTTCTATAATCAATATCATTGAGACAAATTAGGGACAAAGTGGGTTTTCCTGTATTTTACAAGGGATAGAACACCAAAATCGGGGACTGTCCCTGAAAATCAGAGTTCTCGGGGGACACTGGATTATTGGAAATTTTTGTGTTCCATTAGGTCCCCGGTTCAATACATTTGCCTTAAAATACATGCGAACACATTGGAAAAGGTAAATACAATTATACTCTCTGGTAAATATATACAAGTGATTAAACCATTTGTATAAACTATTATTGATATATATAATAAAAGTTGCTACTTATAAAAGGTAAGGAATATTTAAATCACCCATGTCTTGTTTTCTACAGCCTTTTAATTTTACTATTCCAGCAAGTAAGAAAACGTTCATCTACTGCAATCCATGGGCAACGATTTATGTGTTATGGAAGTAAGCAGTAGACCTATGGTTTTGACATTTTGACATTTATCCTCCAAAGATTACCCCACAGCCCCTGTAATGGGATACTTAAACATGGCTGTTTGAAAACATCACTGAGTGCTATTTTATGGCATTTTGCAGTATACTGTAGAATTGTTCATGGGCCTCCTGTTGGTGTTCCCCAACAGTCTTTAAAATAACTTGTAGCTCACTTTCCAGATTTTTTTCCACAGTAAAAGGCCTCCTGAATCCATCAAAATATGGCATTTCAGTTATAGAAAGGTTGTAAATGTCTTTAAGTCATCAACCAGAAAGACAATCCAAACAACCCTTGTAGGACAATAAATGCATCATGATTTATTCTACTTTTGTCACACCAATCAGTAAATAGGCATGCGTTAAAACATTTTACTGGAATTAACACAAAACAACATTTTTTCCTTCAAGTGGCCTATGCAACAAATACACAAACTTGTCTAAAGTGTGTTTTTTCATTTCAAATCACTTGATTTGTCTTTGCCAATAGTATCTGGGTATTGGCTACAATATTTCACACACATTTTGAGCAAAAATTATATTATTTTCAGTAACTTGTGAAAAAAATGAACAAAGATACATAACTAATCTTAAAAATATATAGATTCAAATGGTGCTTTGACGAGAACTGTTGAATTTTTTGATATTGTAATCCAACTTTGGATTCAACCTGCTTTAGTCTCTCATTGTTGAGTGATCTCATATTGAGTGATCTGATTTCACTGATGTCCACTGTCCACCATAAAATCCAAGCAAGGGTATTGTTTGTAAGATGATATTTCAGAATAATTTGGGTGGAACTGTAAAAGTCCAGCCATCCAAGTATATCCCATAATGCATGACAGCACAAATAACTGTTTAGTACTCTTTTTTGAAAGAATACAACTGAGTGAATGAAAAAAGGCCCAATGTTCAGTAGTCATTATTTTTGAGTGGTGTTTGAAACCAAGTCGATTATCATTATCCAGCAGGATGAATTAGAGGGCACTGATTTTGTTGTCCTGAGCCACGGTTCTTTGCATCAATCAGAAGCAGCGGCATCTGACGGTAGTTATCAATGATGTCCCTGACCGTTGGAAACCTCTGTCATAAAGAGGGGAAGCAGAGAAAAATACAAGTGTGTAATTCACTGCCTATTTTGCATTAACACAAACAAATAAAATAGTTCACATAATCGGAGCAGAATACAAGTTCCTCTTGGCCTGTATCTGGTGATAAATGGTTTTCTTATTCCTCTGAATATATTAATGATTTATGTACACAAGTCAATTAAACTCAACTTAAATTTGACTTGGCAGTCAAATGTACAACTCAAAATGAATGTAATGTAAACCTCCAGTGAAGCACCTCAGTGGCTTTTAGGCCTGTCCCCAGCAGGAAAGCATGTTGTTGAGCATCGTAGCGAATCTGTATGTTGTAGACTTTGTTCTGGTAGAGCACCATGAGGGTGTAAGGTTGGGTTGCCGAGCCCTTGGAGCTGTCCCTCACAAGGAAAGCACCATCCTAATAATGTAAATATTTCACATTTTTATTAACAAATATTACCAAGATCTAAATAATACTGCTACTGTTTGAGAGATGTCTTACCATATTAATTCCCCACAATCTACTCTCTGCTTGCCCACGAGTCACTTGACCCAAATACCATGCAGGGTCCATGTCCTACAAAACAAGGGTAGCATTGGCCATTTTTTTTTTACTAAACTTTCTCTGTAAATTGGAGTCTATACATGATTCCACAGTAGGACAAAGTTACATCTGTGAACAAGTGGCGCAACATTGCCACCTAGTGGTTCAATAGTCTCACTTTCATAATGCTGCTGTTCCACTTTAGCCCACATTATTTTAACCGATCTGCAATTTTTTCTTCAAAATAGTAGGTTACCTGGCCAGAATCATGAGTTCTTTGTGGTGGACCTGTCCTTGAATTCTTGACTTTATTGAGTGAAGGAATATAAATATAAGTTACAAACATGGTTGTAATGGGGACAATAGCATCAATGGAATCTGAAAAAATACATCATACCATTATACTGTACATTATCATCAAGTCATACCTTCTTGTAAGTGAGTAGGTAAAGTTCTGCTCCCACCAGAACCTCCACTAGATGGCCAACTAACAAGAACAGTACAGAGCGTTAAGTCATGCTTTACTGGAGATTCATTTTAATTCACCTGCTGGCCTTTGATGACCGCAGTTCCATCTAAGAGACAGACAGCGCTGGTCTGATAGAAAGTACCTGTCGCCAGGAGGTCCAGGTGGTGAAGGACGGGGAGAGAGGTTCCTAGGCATAGGAAATGTGTTGGAGCTGAATGGTCTGGGCATTGAATCTGTAGTCAAGAAATAATTCAGCGTGTCAGTACTGCTGAACTATACACAAGCAAAGGCCAATGAATTTCAGAAAACAGGTCTGTTCGAGCATGGATGACTGATCATACCTTCGTTTTTGAACTGCAAATTTAAAGGTAGAAAAATATTAGGCCATAATACTGATATATTTCCATTGTTGGAGCATCACTTAATAAAACATCATAATATGTGTTGCAATAGTTTACACATCATGTATGTGTTGCAATAGATTGTTCAAAGCCTATTGCTCAAATTTGCACTGTTACAGGAATTATTTCAGTAGGCCATTATCATTGTCTGTATCATTGCTCTGCTTCAAAATCAGCTAGCAGTGGTGTTTTTATAATCCTTTGCCCACTTTGAGTGTTACAGCATGGAGGGTTTATAGTTAGAATGTTTAAAGAAGATTTAACTTTATTTTGGTATACTTACATCCCCAGCCACAGGCCTGTAAAGTGAGAGAAGAGACTATGTAATAGGAAGGACATGCTTTTCAGAATTGCCTCTGCTGACACACATTATTCATTCCGTAAATAAATGTACTTAACAAAATATATAAATAACCATATACTTGTCCAGTATAAATCAGAAAACATATTTTGTTTAATCAGTCATGGCAAAGCAAGCAGGAAAACATGGATGGCTAACCTAAATGGGGAGGCACTGTTTCTACCAGCTGCTGAAACACTACGCTGTACGCCCGGTCCGGGGAGTGGAGGTTTGCCAAATGCATCCTTATCAGGAACAGGAGGTCTAGAGCAGAGAATTATGTAGTATTGTAGTATTGTAGTATTGCCTAATTGCTGTATTAGATTGCTCCAAAAAGAACATGCTATATAGTGCCACATATATATATGCTATATAGTGCACTAAACCTGCACTAAACCTTAGCTGCACACCTATAAACCTTGCTGAGACACAACTGGGTGCATTACATGTGTATGAAGGCTGCTTTGTGAAACTGCTGTGGCTGCAGTGCATGTGTGTGTGTGCGTGTGTGTGTGTGTGTGTGTGTGTGTGTGTGTGTGTGTGTGTGTTCAAAAAGGGAACATGTGCTGCAGCGCTTCTCCTGCCAGTCCTGTAGCCTTCTACGCATAAGCCACAGCACCTCGTCATTCACGCTTCAAACTTTAAGTGAAACATGTGTGTCTGCACTGACCTATTAACATTGGCCCTGAAATGCAAACCACGAGGTAATACAGCCACCACACACTCATAATACATTAAGTGTGTCTACAGGGCAAAGGCTGATCATTTTAGTCAACAAAAGATTGAGGACTGGTTTACAGTACATTTGTCCATAAGAAGGGTAATGGTTTCAAATACATGGTTAACAAAGTCTTATCACAGCTTCTGGCTCACAAGCAAGAAACTAAGAAGATAATTCGCATGATCTCATGTGTTATCTTTATGTGTTTGTGTTTTTTCTTACCTTTTTGCAGATGGAGCAGGCTACAGAAACCAAAAGAAGTACCATCAGTCGTTGAGTTAAAAAACAAATTGGAATGTACAGTAAGACCACCCAACATGTAAAATACAGACGTATTATACTCACTCGCTCCAAGGTGGAAGGTTTTTTACTGCGATCAACAGCAGGAGCAGCTGGACCAGGGAGCACTTATGTGTGATAGAGTATTGACAAAAAAGGTCACAAATATTCAGACATAATGCAATTAGTCAAATACATACATGCGCACGCACACACACACACACACACACACCTCTACAATTCAACGACTGCACTGCAACACTTACTGTTTGGGGGTCTACAAATTGGTCTCTGTGGGGACTGGTCCGCCTTTGGACGGATCTATTGAAACATGTAATAGAACCGTTTGATATGCTTTACAGAGTTCTTGTGGATTTCTTATTCAGGAAGACAAAAGATTTCAGTAATTAACAAGGATTGGATTGTGGTATTAATTAACTACCACCAACTTTGTTGTGACGCAATAAAGTATCTTGTCTGATCTTTTCTGAAGAGACCATTTGATTTACATTTGGGCGAAAAGGCAGACTGGGACCTGGCCCTGGACGCTCTGGAGGCACAGGAGGCTGGCGGTTCCTTGAAAAATCCCGTGTGCGAGTGTCATCTGGATATTGCACACAGACATTTCAAAGAATGTTATCTCAATCCATAGGATCAACTTCATTTATCCCTAAACTCTTAGTTAGTAAACATGAATGGAAAATATGATAAGCACCAATGTATTCGCTATCTGGAATGGGCTTGGCAGCACATATGGGATGCACTGCTTCATGCTTTTCCGATGGGGGTGGTTCATAGTCACTGTCAGCGTGCTCTTGGTCCTCTGGTCCATCTGTGGGTGACTCATAGTCACTGCCACCTCCATCGTCAGTGTTTGGGGATTCATAGTCATCATCGCTCTCCTCAATATCATAGTGGTGAAAAATAAAGAAACAGAACATTGTTTTTTTCTGTAGATAGATCATATTTCATGTTCAAAATATCATTTTTATGGCATGTAGCCAGAACATGGAGATGTACTGAGTGATATAATTGTAATTAGCTAGCACAGGCAATTCACTAATTTGGAGACTAGTGTCAAACACCCAGAGCACTAGGAAATAAGCCTCGGTAAGCATTCTGTTGGCTTCTAATTATAAGCTTACTATAAATACTGTGAATTGCACAGGAAGGGTATCAAGATGAGAGAGCCCCTACTCTCAAGAACAAAAAGTATAGCGTTTCCTCTGTACCATAAAAAGTCCAGTGCCGCCTTTACTTGTACTTGAAATATTAAATCCCTCCAGCAATGTTCATAAATTCATGCTTATATTAATATCATCACAAACTTAAAATAGGCTACTTCATCACACTCTAGATCAGGTTCTTGTGAATGTCAATATCTTTACATAACAATTTTCTTTGTTGTCGGTAAATGTGAATTGTTTTTTTTTTTACTTATACTACAGTATAGGGAGCATGCAATGTTAATGATATACTGTATGGAGTGTGATAGCAATGCAGTGGATCAACTCTTGTTGATTTCAACTTATGAAGACAGAGTGAAAAGAAGACATAAGAAAACATAAATAAGTGCTCTTATGACTTACAAATTCATCATCACCCCACCCTACAGGCTGCACTTCTAGAAAAGAAGAAGAATCATTAGCTGGAAGTACATGTGCGTTATGAATATACAATAAACACACAATGCTTCAAACATACTGAACATGCACACTACAACTGTTCAAAACTTCAGAACTTAACTTTATATACAAAGTGGCATACAATGCTATTATATGCAGAACAAATTATCTGCACCAAATCATCTCCGTCCACGTCCACTCCACTAGAATGTTTTCATTTGTTCTTCTGTGCGTTTTAAAGTTCCCCCTCTGTGATCCAAACACCTCAAATAGATCTCTCTATCTATAATTATTTTCAACCATCTTCCATCTAGTTTCCTCATGTTGGCTCATACTAGGTTTTTTCTTTTCATTGGCTGGTGTAAGATTTTCTCTCAGTAGTTCTGCCGAGAACATTAACATTCCAGAGGCAGTGCTGACGATTAAATTGGTGTTGTAAGGGTAGCCTATGTCTACTTTCATGGCTTAAACATTAAACCTTCCCATTATCCACTTATACAGCTGTTCACAACTGCTTTCTTATCTAGTTAAAGCCGCTGTTCACAACAATTTCTTAATCTCTTAGAACAATAATATAGCCACATTTACTTCGTTCCAAGTATTTTAGACCATTTGCAATAATCAATTATGATAATGACAGCAATGGGTTTTAATAACCTCATACTGACAATCCATTCAATGTCAATCATTTCCTGTATCAACCCAGCTGCAATGAATAATTATTGATTACATTTTCAGTCAGCTATTTAGGCTATTTGGAAAGAAAAAAGTTATTTGCTTTCCAAAAAATAACAGGCCAAAACCTTTGAACAGTTATAGGCTACACATGACAGGTTGAAACTTTGAAATATGTAACATGCATACCTTGCTCGAACTTTGCCACTGGTGGCCTGTGAAAATGCGAAATTCATTTATTGCTTAAAAAAATACCAATAAGCCTATGTTATAAGAATAAGGTTTACTATATTGCTGCTTGCCTTTTTGAGAAGATTGGCCTCTTGCCCACATTCGATTTGATTTCACAGCTTATTTTGGAGACAATCCTAAAGTTATGGAAAGATATGTTTGCATTGCCTTAGCCTTGGTTTGGTCAAACCTTAATCTATAGGGCACAATATATATTTTTAAGTGGTTACAAATTAGCACATAGTACTCGCACCTTCACAAGACACAAGGTATAAATGTCAACAAGCATTGCACTCACAATAAATTAGCAAATGGTTAAAACAATATTCAAAATCCATTCAGATTTTTTTTCCTGGTGTCCTGGTATCTCTTTTGTTCCTTTTGGCTCTAACTGTTAGAATGCTATATACTTACGGCACTAGGAGTTTTGGAAATTTCTGCAAGTCATTTTCTGACATGTTCTAGAAAACAAAGGGAATACAAGGCATTCCTGTTTATTTCTCAAGTCAGCACTTCCCAAATCTCTGATCCGTGTGCTATGTTTGCAATGACATGACTAAGTACAGTTTTTTAAACTTCCTGATTTCTTTAACCTCATATACTGAAACAAACTTCATACTTGCTAAGTTTCTTGGCAACAAATATATCAGTTGAGGAAGAACAGTCCAGCAGTATACATACCAAGAATCTCTGACCATTCATATTGTTCTTTATGATAACTTTATCACAACCTGGCAGATCCCGCTGTGAATTCAATCAAAAAAAGCTGAGTGGCAGAGTAGACTGATGCACATGCAAACTGGGCTACATAAGATAATCAATGCACCACAATAATTTTAGATAGCATTAAAAAGAGCATTAAACATAAACATCTAAAAGCAACACTTTTACATGACAGTTAAAATGTGTCTATACAGAAGTGGCTTTTGTGGCTCTGAGTGGATAAAACTCAAAAGTAGGCCTATGCATTGGCACCAGACTGTGGTTAAATGGCTGTTTGGTTTCTTGAAGAGCTTCTCATTCAACTACAGTCATATATTTTGTATTTTCTGTATTAATGATTTTAAAATCAACATAAATGTAAGTGAATATTACACACTATGAAATAAAAGCATTGGCTTTTTTACTACATGGTCATTTTTACTATCTTGTCTGATTTAGCAATATGCTCACACATATGATTATAACTTTTAATTTCTCTGATGAGATATGATAGGCCATAGAACACTGGCTTACTTGGGTTATAGAACAGTAAAGATAGATATCTGAATGTTTTGATCTGAAAATGATTCAAGGCTATAGAGTCAAGCTGATACGTTGCATGAACCAGAAAAAGAATGTTTATCCTCATTGTTTTCTCAGTTAGAATGACTTACCCTCTTTGCAAAATATCCAGCCAAGGTGGAAGAACTCCAGTTCATGACATCTGATTTTAAAGGAATACCTTCAGAACTCATGATTGCAATCAATGAGTGATAGAATAGGCTAAATGAAGAAGAAGAAGAAAAAAAGAAAAATACAAAAGGCCTGCAACTGTTATCCACAAGTCATATCCTTCAGACGTTGTTGCTAAAAAGAGGTTTCTGTCCTGAAAAAGGTCTCATATAGAAAGAACTCGATAGCCTACTGTTTTTTAAAATTGAACCCACCCTCACAAAAAAATAATGTAGGAGGGTTACAGATAACAAATTGAGAAAAATGGCGGCATTGCACCATATGCATATCTAAAGGTCAAACAGAAAAAATGAAGAAAATCGTTTTTTTTTTCTCAGAGCATCATAATACATCCATATGGTTGGTGAAATTCCTTAAAGCTTCTTGTAGATATCTCAGATCCAGGCATAGTTAGAATTGATTGTCGAATCAACCTCACTGTGCTTCAGTCAAAAGTTACCAGAAGACTTAGAGAAAAGAAAGAATGAAGTTGACTTCCCCCCATACTTCCTGTTGATGACAGTCGTGGCTAATAGGGGAAGTACAACCCTTTTAGTAAAGCATAATCAACTTCTACTCTGGTGGAATATTTTCATTTTTACTTAATTAAACTGAAAATACAAGATATTGTATAATCAAATCAATCTCTATTGTACATCAGAAGATTATCTTTTAAGATTAGAGTTTTTATATTAATAACCAATGGGCTAGTCATGTTAAATACGATAGAATTGATACCAGAATTTGATACTAGGGGCCATGATTTCAATCATCTGTATCAAAAGTAAAGTTATATAACATCATGGCTTGAGACAGTACACAAGTGGTAGCCTATTCCTTTCTATAGCGTGAAACTACAGTACATTAACGGCTATTTATTACCAGCTACATTATGTAACTGATTTGGAAGTAAAATGCCATAGGCCTACTATTGGTATACCAGCTTATTACAACTAAAATTAATAACATTTTGGGCAAGATCGGTATACACAAACCACAATATACCGTACAGTACTGTATGTCATCTCATAAAAGCTGAAAGGTGCTGAACCAATACAAAATAGTGTAACAGGAACTTATGATTAACAAAATCAGCTGTGCATGGTTAATCAAGTGTTGCTGACTAGTGAAGAATAGACTATACTTTTTGTTCAATGAATTTTGACCACAATAATGTTTTGGTTTAAAATCTTTTGACCACATACTGTAGGTAACAGACTCAGTTTAGTTTACCTGAGTAAGTTCACAGACTCACTGAAAAATAGACAAACACCATTTCTCAACAATTTATAACATATAAAGGGAAACATAGAAGCATTTCTCATGCAAATTGAAAATATGTTTGGCATAAGTTAAGATATGGACTTATGATTAAAGAGAACACAAGAGAATTGTCGTCTTTTTCCACTTCCAAACTATGGCCTTCTTAAGAATTGCTAAATACTTTCTGTACACAGCAGGAAGTGGAAAAGTTTCAAATGTAGGTCAAACTTTAAACTTTTCCGATATTCAGTTACTTGTACAGAGATATTTAGCTTTAAACAAAAACAGAAAATGTTTGAGGAACTGTCTTCTAAGTGTCTTATTGGTTGTCCAATACATAAAATTGCCAAATGCATGCATGCTTGCAAGTTCATGCAAGTTGTGGCAGTGGGCTGACACGTTATAGCTACGTTGTTTCCACTTCCTGAAGAATGATGTGGTGCAGTGTAGGAGTGGGGAATCATAAGCCTAACTTTATCATCTTTGCAGATCAAAGATGACTGCATTCAGGCACACACTATGTGATTACGTAATACTTTTTTTTCTCATTCCAGGCTAGTTTATGGTAGTAAAGTATCTACAATTCACAGTTGCACCATTGACACACTGATGTTCAGCACTTTGATGGCAAAAACAACTTTTCCATTTTTATGCTTGCTTCACTGGGTGAGTACAGACTGAAGCATTTTGCAACTCTAACCAGCACACAGCAGTTAAATGTGCTACTAAGAGTTGCAGTCCACCTGTAGACACCTAAAAAAGTTACGTGGCAGAGTGAGATGTAGTGAGTATGGTTTTGAGATGAAAGACACAACTCAAATTGGACTCAATTGGGCAGAGACTAAAAAAGGTCAAATAAGACAATAAGATCTCTAAATATTCAGTTTTTCCTTCTCAGTCTAGGCCTATTCTTAATGCTCCTAATTAGGTCAACATTGCAAACTCTGTTGTCTAAATAGCTTTGCTTATTTTATATTGTGATAAACAAATAGACGTACCCTGCAAACTATAGGCCTACTTGCAATAAAAACAAACACATTTGGCTGCCAGTGCACTGAGTAACTTTTGGTAGTAGCCTAAATCTTATAGACTGCAGTTTTTGAGAATTCTTTTTTTTAGTCTGACATTGTGAGAAAATGAAAACAATTTTCAGACAATAAGATGTGTGAAAAATAAGAAAATGTTTAATGTGTCCTGTTTAGGACAAATGTCTGCATCTCCCTGCATGCCACAAGGGTGCCCTGCTGGACACCTCTCCTCTTTGCCATGTTGGCCTATATGACCTAACTGGCCTGGTTATCATTTATATCCCCACAAACAAGACACAAATCTTGTCTCTCTAACATATCCGAATGAACATGAAACATCACCAACACTCCAAAACTGAAATGCTGGTCTTTCCAGACAAACAAATCATGTATTACAAAATATGTATCAAAACTTACTACTAATCCCTCATATAGTTTCAAGAAACTTGGATATCATGGCTGAAGAAGGCCACATCACCTTTCACATTCATACCTGTCACTGTGTTATTATAAATATAAATAATATAAAGGCAAGCCTAACGTAACTCAGTGACAAACCATCTCCTGGTACAGACCATGATTCTTGTCTTCTGCAGTGCCCTCCTCTGGCCTCCCAGCCTGTGAAGTGAAACTGCAACAATTGGTTCAGAACTGTCTGGTTTCCAATCAACTCTTAAAGGAGAACTTCAACACACTTCAGTTTAGACATAGAAGGTCAGTGATTTTAATGTCATCTTGGCATGTAATGCTTTTTTTGTCCTTGAAAGCTGAGTTGCCCTCTTTTTAAAAACACCCCAAGCTATATGTTTGAGCTAACACTCTTTATGATGGTTTAAACCTTGCTTTCATGTGCATGTTTTCCTCATATCCTGAAGGCAAAACACATGACTGCTTCAGTAAATATCGGACATAGGATATCATTGTCATCACTAAGAAAGTTCCCAAAGCCAAGATACCATGAATGCATGTGGGTTGCATTACATGATTGCTTTTTCTCAAAGGAACAGTGTTTGGCACTGCCACCAGGGCTAGACCCAGGAGTAGTCCTGGCCTTTGTGGTGCCCTGGGTCAACACCCCTTCTGCCCCTATTTCCCTACCATCACCACCACCACCACCACCATGAAAACAAAAATTATAGGTCCTGGCGCACCAATTGTATCATAGCCTAATAAACAACCTGAAATTGTAGCATTCCATACAAATTAATGTAATCTTTTGTGAAGATACATGCATAATAGGCTACCTGTAATAAAGGTCACAGCTGCCTGCCTTCATCTTTTCTTGTTTCTCCTCCTCTTCTTTCCTCTTTTATCTAAATTGAACACCTGATGGCTTTGACCTGAATAAAATGTGCTTGACTGGTGCTAGTACTGTTACTGCAATTAGTTAGCCAGCTGGTATTAGTTAGCCTGACGAGCCATCCTATTTTATCAAAATGTAGTCTGGGCATGAGCTATATACCAGGTGCAATCCGTGGGGCAGAATCAGCTGTAGTCTTTCAAACTGGATAGTGCTATGACCAAACAGAGCAACGTCAGCAAAACAGCAAATATGTCC
>JASCQX010000423.1:4402152-4423574 GCA_030264415.1 Sardinella fimbriata
CAGCTCGAAGGCTCTTTGCGGTCAATCATGATCTCTTTTCCAGGCAGACCGAGAGGAGGTGTTTGTGTGTGTGTGTGTGGCGGGGGGAGGTGTGTGTGTGTGTGTGTGTGTGTGTGTGTGTGTGACAAGAGCAGCATGGCACTCCTCTCATGGGCACTTAAGGTGAATTTGGCTTACGGGCAGCTCCTCAGAACCCTGCTGCCAGTGCCGGGGAGATCCACTGCTGGCGTGGTGCCACCTCAAGATAATGAGCTTTCTGCTTCACAGCTACAGCCCCACAACCAGCAGAAGAAGATCAACCAAAACTAGCCTCTTCTATAACACATCCTACAGGTCCAACTTCTCAAACTAATTTGTACAGCACCTTGTGAGAGGAAAACTGCCCTTACAAACTGCTATGTATTCCACACTAACATGTCTGGATGAACAATGCCACCTACCCTTTTTTAACACTTGAACAGGGAATTCTCAACCCATATTAGCCTCATCCAGTACTAACTAATAAAGACTTCAGCCTTAAGTAGTCAAGTCATATTCTCACATATAATACTGAGGTGTTTGAAACAGACCTTTCTAATTCTTCAGAGAGAGCATATGTGCTGTTAGCAGCCATACCCACACAAAAGAACAATAACAATCTATCCTGCTCCTCCTAACTAAGCAAAATCTGTTCAATTTGAAGAGTTTATACACACTGCCCTGTAATGACTTGCACTTCATCAGTGCTTGGATTTCCTGGAATCTGAACTCATAGTCTGAGTTAGTGCCATTAAGTGGCTAGCATGTGCCCTGCTCATCAGTAACTCCACAATACAGACAGCCCTTGATCTTACAGTCATTAGAGGACACAAATGGACATGTTTTTCAGATGTAGACAAGGTACATCTATTTGTTTCTATTGTTGATATTATAACAGTCTAGATCTTTGTAATGGAACAGTAATTATGGGAATTGTTTTTTTGTTTTGTTTTTTTCCCCCAGAGTGTTGACAGCTGAAAATGTCATGGCGATAATGGTATCCAATGGTATACAGGGAAGATGACACACTCAATACTACCCACGGTATAAAACCCCTATTGCTTTGTATATGTTGAGCCCTCTCTATGGTAAATGTTTCATGCATTTCACCCTAAGAAAACAGACAGACAACAGACAAAAAGAAAAGTAGTGATCAGCTTAAAGGGTACAGACATCTCACTTGCAGACCCTCCGCTTCCATTCATCATCAGTTCGACATGGTTTATGTAGTCAACATTAAAGACAGGCATGTTTGCAAATGCAATCACATAGGGATTTAAGATCAAATCTAGACAGAGGAGCTCAATGTTGAAATCAGCTGCTATGTTAACTATCTGCAAAAATGTTCGACATTTTCTTTAAAAACAACCCCTCCCTCCCCCCAAAAAAACAAAACAAAAACTGATTGTGACTGTGTAGTGTTTTTAAAAATCATGATGCAAAACAGCCATCATTTGAACTGCCAAACCTTTACTTTCGTTCTCTTAAGTCTTTTCCCTGTGGCGTTCTCCTTTCCACATGCTAAAGTAAAAGGAGTCCTAAGTGTCTGACCTGACACTTTCTCTGTAGCGGAATGGAGGCTGAGGACTAATCTCACGTGGGGTGCGGGGTGGGGGAGTAGATAAGAGGGGGGGGGGGGGACGTTCAGTGGGTGCCTGCTTTGCCTACCTTTCACTTGCCCTGAGGCTTAAGCGCCTCACGTCTCAAACTGCGTAAGGAGGGCGCGAACCTCAGGGGTGAGCTGCTTGGCAGCCTTGGCCGCCTCTGTGATGGCTTTACGGTACAAGCCCTTTCTCTTCTTGTCGAAGCGGGACTGGAAGTTTTCTAGAAAGGGAGCGAGCTGCGAAAGGCCCAGGAAGGAGGTGGTTGGCGAACCGAACCAGGCGACACGAGCCTCCTGCCTGACTAAGAGCCCGTTATCTTTGCGGCTCACTTGGATTGCTAAGATGCGGGCCGGCCACCAGGGGAAGCCATAGATTTTGGCCCAGACAATGTCCCCTACACAAATGGTCCTGCCGTCCAAGGCGACGCACTTTGAGACGTTTTTGGAAAAGACGGCACCTTTGATCGATTTACCGCGCTTTTTCTCGTCTTTAGAGGCAGACGAGGAAGGGTCAGCGGCGCCAGCAGCGGTGGCGTCTGCGGAGGACGTGCCGGGGGCTGGGGCCGCCGAGGGCAAAGAGCCAGGCGGGGGAAAGTCACAGGTCTCGGTCGAGCTACACTCGGAGTTCAAGGACTTTATCTCATCTGCGCTATCGACACTGCACATGGAGGTGCTAGAGGAGTCGGGCTGAGTGGGGTTTAGGGACACGTAAACCACGAGGTTGCCGGCCTTGCTCCCACGCGTCTCCCGCCTCTCTTCCCGCCCCTCCGACTCCTCGGGCTCCAGCTTGGAGTCCCCGCTCTCCGTGGCCATCTCAGGCTCTGGCTCGGGCTCCGGCTGAGGGAGGAGGGGGGGCCGGCATTGGGATGGGCCCAGCGGTCTGGGCTCGGGGTCGGTCGCTTTGGCGGGACCCGGGCTTTCAGCAGTAGCGGCAGCAACAGCAGCAACAGCAGCAGGGGCGGCCTCCCCAGAGGAGGAGGAGGAGGAGGAAGAGGAGGAGGAGGAGGAGGAAGAGGAGCAGGAGGAGCGCGTAGAGGGGCAGCGGGGCAGGCCGGGCTTGGGTAGCGACACCTGGCCGCTCCCTGGCACTTTCTCAAGGCAAGGCGGCTTACAAGGGGAAGAGTCGTTCTCTTCGTTACGGTACCTTTGGGGCTTGAGGCGCATCCGGGGCGGCAGAGGGGCAGAAATGCCGCCGGTGCCAGCGCCCCCGCTGATCTGCTGCAGACGCCGGGTGAAGTGCACCTTCTGGTGGGCCTCCTGCAGGGCGGCAGCTCTTGTCATGGCCTTGGTGTTGTTGCCGCCGCCGCCGCCGGCAGTCACTGTCTCCCTTTGCCGTCGCTGCGCCTTGGCGATCTTCAGCATCTCCTGGGCCTTGGCGTGGTCGATGTTCTTGCTCTGCAGGACCTTCTTGGTGCTGAGCTGGACAGCCCTGGAACTGTTGCCTGCCGTGCTCGACACCCCTCTGTTCACCACCCTGTTCCCACCTGCCCCTCCCTTCACCGAGCCCAGAGAGGACGAGGAGGATGAGATACGGATGCCCGGAGTCTGCCGTTTGGGTCCGTCTGAGCTGCGGCCCTTGTCCTCGGGCCGGTGGTCGTTCCGAGGCCGTTTGCCGGCTGACGCTGCGGAGTTGTCGCCGCGCCGCCGCTTGGCATCATCGGTCCGACAGTCAGACGCCGGGCCTCTCCGTGTTTCCCGTCTGTCTCCTGTAGTTACGGCACCCTTGCACTTGTCGCACAGGACTTGCCGTGGTCGCAGCTTGATGGCGTTCATGATGGATGTGGGCTCTTCTCTGTACAGCCTGCGCTTCGGACGTTTTATCTTCCTGGGCAGAGGCTGAGGTAATGACTGGTTATACGTGTCCCTGATGAACAATGGCGGCGGGTAAGGAGCCCCTTCCTGAAACAAAGGGGGCGGTTTTGAGGTCCATGGGTTTGGCCGGGGTTCAGGCGTGGGTTCAGGAACGTTGCAACCTTCCGCGGGGTCTTTCCGTGGGGCATCTGCGGCATCCTGACTGCCTCCTTTCTCCGTTTCCGATTGAGAAGGTACTGCTTTTAGTTGCATAGATTCTGGCTTGTCCTTATATTCTCTTTTCGGGTGTAATGTAACTGGAATTCCATAGGGCCCAAACCTAGAATAAGAAATAAAAGAGGCATTATAGCCATATCAGACTCATACAAATGAATTCCAGAGAGGAAAAATGATGCCATTTTCAAACACAGAATGCAACCATATCCAAATCCATCCAGACACAATAATAATGAAACGAAATAAGCCTACACCATCTTGTTTACCTTACATAATTTCTGTATCTCTAAACATCTTCATTACGGCAATGACAGATGCACACTGCCCTCTATTTTGGGTGCCGTATTAAGGACGAAAAAAGTATTTAATTACTGACCTCATGCCTGGTTGTATAGCCTCATATTTTTCTTAATAATAAATATGGTTAAAATGTCTTGAGCATTTCATACATAGGAACTCTCAAGAACTTCTTCAAGACAAAAAGGGGGAAAAGATGCAACTGAATGCTCCTTACTCATCCAGATCAGCATTTATCATAAGGGCCTGAGACAGACTCTTTTCACTAAGATACCAGACAACAGTAAATTATACATCACAGGTCTAACAAGGGCATTGAGTGCAACTGAAGTTGATGCAGGACTGCGGACATGATGGAGCGCAGCAAAGGCCTACACCACTCACTTTGTGATCCCCAAAGTGAGATGAAAAAAACTACATCTCATTCATGAAAATCGTTCAAGACCTATGATGTACAGTACAGTAGCAGTGAGAACATTGGCGTACCCAATTTCACATGCACGACTCTCTTACTATATAAATATCTTCGTTCTTTGAGACACAAAGCTCACTGAAATGTTACACGATTCATATTAAACTGTTAACCATTTTTACTGTTAATTTCTTGGAAAAATGACTTGCAAAGTATGAATTATTCAAAAATTCAAAACCACTTCTGTCAAGATATGCAAACAAAAAAAATGTTCTTAACAATTCATGAGGCCCATTTTTTTTTCAATGGAATGTATGGACGATTTTGATTTCTAAAGGAGTCTGGCAAGACAACCCCTAAACTCATGCCAACAAATGGTAGTGGGCTTTGAGGCAGGGCTATAGGCCCATGTCTGAAACACCATTCACATGGGTGGTGTTCACTGACTACAGGTATGACATACTCCAAATAACCTTTGAAATAACTATTAACAGCAAATATTAGTTCACCCTCTTGATGCAAGGCCAACCACGTATTTTCAGTATTAGTACAATGGGAAATGACCTAAAGGGGTTGCCCATCACAGCTGTAACCTGGAGGGCAACACTGATCTTAGTTCTTACCTGTAGCTGAGTGATGCCCATCCCAGAAGGTAATAGGTCTTTCTCTTAAGGCTATTCTTAACTTCATAAACAGAATCAACAGAAAGAAACCCCTCGATCTATTTAGCTTGCTTTAATTAGCCTCAAGTTGGACAATGGCACATGCTTACCAACATCAAAAGGTGTTGTTTTCCCTCCACTTTAATCCTAACCTCACAATTGAGGGCAAGGAAAACTATGCACAAATACCACACAAAACTACACACAGTAAAGGTAACCATGCACGCACCCATGATGTCTCAGTCTGTCAGAGATTATGACCAAATTCATACTACACTAGTTTAATGCTAGTTTACCCATCAGTAAATGGACTAACTGATTTTCACCAAACCAAGTAGTAGTTCTTCTTGCATTTTAATTTTTCACATTTCCTCACATGACATTCATTATAACTGGTTGATTACCAAGCCTGCCAGAAATACACCCCCAATGCGCAGACACAATAACAGAGGGACGGTAATAATAAGGACAATGGTATTATGATTAAGCATAATGTTAATGGGACGAGTGCATCCCGTTCAACTGCTCCACAAAACATCCTTCTATTCAACAAGGGTGGCACATTACAATGTTATTATTTACCTCTTGGAGAGGTCCATGAGCACTCCGGAAAATATCTTTTCACCTAAACGAAATGACACAACCAATGCGTCATCGATGATGTGATCCAAAGTCACTCGAACCTCAGATCCTGGTATTAGGTGCTCGACTGTATCGAACGATGACCCTGTTGTTTCTGATATGGGCAACGATGGCTTGGGTTCGGACTTTACTTCACATAGATCAGTCTCGAACCTCCGTTGAGGCGAGCACGAGTCCAAAGGTGTTGGGGATGACAGGACTGTATCCCCTGCGATGTGAAGTTGGGGTGAGTGCTCTGCAGGAACGGCCGAATAGTCACTCGTGAAGCCTTCGTCCATAGATGCCCCTCCGATATTTGTATCACTCTCTGAAATTGACAAAGACTGTGGATGGTCGGCATGTTGCGGGCATTCGTGAATAGCATCCTCCGGGGGTATGAATTCTGAACCAGGAGCATCACATGCGGATTCGGGCACTATGTCTGTTTCACAAGAGGGCTTTATCAGTTCTCTAAAATGATCGATGGATTCTAGGTTCAGTCCGACGATTGCTGGTTCGGCCGGCTCAGCCAGAGATAGCCCGGTTTCTGTTACAGAGGGATGAGCTGGGAGAGAATGCAAAAAGACCACCGATGGCTGAGAGACAGAGACGGAGATGGAGCTGGGCAAAAGGCAGGCGTGAGAGTCGTGAGGACTGACCTCGTTTGCAGCCTCCAAAATAGGGGAGCACTGTTCTTTCAAGCCCGTCGTCATAACATTGTCTTTCAGTTTGTAGTCCTCAAAATAATCATCCGCGGTATTGTACCCTTCACTACTGAGACAACCAATTTTGTCGTGCTCATCATCTCCATGAGCAGAGAGGGTTTTTCCCGCGGCTTCTATGTCCGGCCTTCTCACTATCTCCATTTGGAACTGACTGCATTCCTGAACTGCATCCACATCTCTGTGTTGGTGACAAAGGTCCATTACCGGCGCAGAGCCCTGAGTTACATCTGCATTCAGTTTTCCCTCATGATCAGCTGATTCCGATTCGAAGTCGACCTCTTCCCCTGCTGTTGTTGATGCCGCAGCAGCTCCTGGCTCTGCAGCCACGGCCGCCATTTTTTCTTTCCGATTTGCAACCAGTCCTTGGCCCTCTCCCTTGATAAGATGTGAGCCCGCCCACTGAAAAGCAATAGCACTTGGGATTGGCTAGTAAACTACAGAGCGTTAACTGAACTGTTCGTGAAAACGTCAATCAAAAGAAATCCCTGGAAACTTGACTGTAATTGGCTTCTTTTTTGTCAATACATTTCGTCTTTGTGAGACCAAACGCTGGTGCCACAAGGGGCAGTAACATTACCTTTCTTTGAATTTGCAGAATAGGCCTTTCCACTGTTGTCCCGACCATCGGCAAAGATAGGTCCCGACACAATTTGAATTCGATTGGTCTAGCAGTTTGTTGTATAATTTGTATCTTTAATGTGTCATATTCATTGACTCACAGAATGAAATTGCAACAATTGTGACAATTCTGTTACCAAAACTAGCTGCAGAAGCAATCGCTTAGGCTACATATTTGATTAAAACTTTTAGGTAGTTCAGTTCTGCAACCACTTATAATTACCACAGAATCTGCATTAAGATTAAGCAAAGGACTAATTCTATGCAAAGATTTCCCTCTGTCACATCCATGATAACATGTGTATGGTAGGCTATGTTTATGATGTAGGCCTAGGCCAATGACTGGCCAGTGGCCTAATTCAAGGATTTGCCTGTATCAGCAGTAGAGCTTCCATAAAGAATCATTGAACATAAATAATACACTATGCCTGTTCACGTGCCGAAACATTTTGTTTATCCAATATTGCATCCATCATGCTGGAAAAGACCCAAACTAACTTGTGATTTTTCCTTAAATGTTAAATATTTTTCTAAGGTTAGACTACATGTGCCTCCCTTTGTTGCTGTTAACTAATCCTAATAGTCACAAGTAGATAGTAGATTTACATTTAAATGGCCAGATCATATGACCTCCTGGTATAGGTTGAATGGTTTGAAAAATGCACACTCTGAGATATTTATTATTACAGGTGTGAGTACTGGTCCTACTGCATTAAAAGTCAACTTGCAGACAACAGAGGGCATGGCAGGACCATTGTAGTGTTGCTGTCCAAATTACAGGGGCTGACAACACTACAGTTCAAATTACAGGGGCACAATTAGGTGGGCATTTGATATTTTTTTCTTAAATGACAGTCAATCAACTGTCAACATAATCAAATATTTGTATTTCATCTGATATTGTAAAAGTAATTCATGTAGGCCTAAAGGCTTGCGTGGCTACAGGTATGCTGTTATGATTGGCTTTAAAGACAGGTGCAAAGAGTTGATTGTAATTGTTAACAATTACGTTATAGATTCTATATTGGGCCCACCTTTGATAAGCAAAGACCAGTTTTGCAATCAAGCAAAAGTAGTTTTACTCAGTTTAGAGTGATGAATCATAGCCTTGTAAAAGTTTATGTTTCACCATGTTTTACAACTGTAATCAAACCCTCAAAAGGGGGATTTGAAAATGAAGGACACAGAAGTTTATAGGGCAGTTTAAAATGGTAAAACTAACAGCAGTAGTAAAAAGTTTGCTACAGATTAGTGGGATTTCATTTCTCATGTTCTAGGGTTGACTGACCTGGTGGACACTTTTTAAATGTTGCTTAAAAGTGATATGACAGATGTCTGTTAAAATGACAGCAAGAAAGAATGCACAACATTGTATTTTACATTTTATTAATAAAAGTGCAACACATACAGTGATTCCAGCAAACCTCGCTGCAGTTTCCCTGTCTCAGAAAGTGTTAAATAAGGTTACACACACATTAACCTACAGTTCATTATGGTATGGGCAATATCAACTAAAAACATGCTTGACAAATCCTAGACATGAGACAATAATTTGGAGCATGCCAACCAAATCAAGTTACTTTTTGCCCAGTTGATGATGAAATAGATTACTTATTGGCAAATGTACTTTTGGTCTAGTCTGGTCACACAACCATGTGTTAGCAGGCATAATTATAGCTGAGGCATAGTAGAGCTTTTTCTCTGACAACATCTACACTTCCATTTTGACTAGGTTTCACTTACACTTGTGATTAAAAGAGTCATACTTTTTCTGGCTCACACTGTGTTTAGTAGGCTACTATAGGCCTACTACACATTTATTTATAGTTCTTACCATATGCCATTTCATGCATTCTTATTGATTTATTGAGCTACATAAACAACAAAGTAAAACACATGAAAGAACAAAGATGTATTGCCATGTCTTTTGTCTGTAAAGTAGCTGAAGTAATTAGTCTGTGGTTATGCAGCTTTTCTTATAGACAACTTTGGCCTTTTTTTGTTTGAAAAGTTTGATCTTTCCTAAAACTCTGTTTACACATAAACAACAAAAAATTACAAACATATCTAGATATTGTAAACAAGGCCTATTTAAGATGCAGCTGCAGGGCAATTGATTAACTGTATGGGAAAAGTTGCAAAAGGCAGCTCTAACAAAGATTACAAAGATGTATCATGTACATGGTCTGAAGTATAATCTGAGGACATCTATGGGTTCGCGCACTGGGGGTGATCAACCGCCCGGTCACCCACCTCTTAATGACTTAGGATTCTTTTTCTCTAGCATTGTAGTGTCACCATAAACATTTATGACACATGTAGTAATGGTGACCTAAGCATCATACCAGCACAGAGAGGGGCTGAGTTTCAGGTAAGAGTCCCTATTTAAGCCAAGTGAGTTTCTCACTCTTCACCTCACTCACTCATCTGAGCCATTCCTCTTTCTCAAGCTCTTGCTCTCAACCATCTGCACAAGACCTACAATGGCCTTTTCCGGCAAGTACGAGACTGAGTCCCAGGAGGGATACGACGCTTTCTGCAAGCTCTTGGGTAGGACAAACTTGAAACTTTATGTACTCATAGTTTGGTAACAGAACTAAGATAATTTTGCTTGATATTATGCAAAAGCACTGTTACATCAATCCTTTTCACATGTTTTTACCAGTCCAGTGTACGGTTTTGTTGATTTCTTTATGGAGAAGATTTGGATAAAATTAGGCAATTTCACAATTTTGTTGCATTTAGTTATAGTTTACAGTATTTTGGCTCCATGATATAGCATTTGTATTACAGCTACAAGTACAAACTGCCATGAAGGCTAGTAGCTACCCATTAATGAACTGCCTATTTATCTTCATGTCTCCAGGTATTCCAGATGACATCATTGCGAAAGGTCGTGATTACAAACTGGTGACCGAGGTGGTCCAGAATGGCAATGAGTTTTCCTGGACTCAGCACTACCCCGCCAACCACTCAGTCACCAACAAGTTTGTCATTGGCCAGGAGTGTGACATGGAAACTATTGGTGGAAAGAAGTTCAAGGTAAGAGGAGCTTTCTCATTGTCTTTCTCTTGTTTCCCTCTTTCACTCTCTTCCCTATACTCTCCCATACCCACCCTTTTCTCTCATTCAGACATTATATTGCTGTTACATAATAGTAAAATGTGCTAGAAAATCCACCCTCTTTGATGTGAAACACAAGATTTTTTTTCATTTTCGTCTTCTCAGGCCACAGTTAACATGGATGGGGGCAAGCTTACAACGCAGTTTCCCAACTATCATCACGTAACCGAGATCAGCGGTGGAAAACTTATTGAGGTAAGATTGTTAATTTGATGTTCCTATGAAGAAAAAATATAATTAATGAATCTGAAATATCCCTGATATGTTTCTGTATTTTTTTTTCTCTATAGACCTCAACAGCAGGCTCTGTTGTCCTGAAAAGAGTCAGCAAGAAGCTGTAATTCATGTTACAGTGCACTGTTATGCTGTACACAACTGCTAACCTCAAACTTGAACTATTCAATAAAATGGAAAAAGCTGTAACTTAATCCAGTTGTGCATATCATTTTTTCATGGCAAACTAAGTTAAGGAGGAAGACAACAAATAAAACTTATATTGAGAATTGTAAGGAAGAATATACTATTAAAATATACTTTAAATACTATAAAATTAATTGAAAATCATTCAATTAATTGAAAATCATTTCACCTAGCCCACATGAGAGACTGTGCCTAAATCAACAAAAATTAATAATATTCATTACTACTGT
Source organism: Sardinella fimbriata (assembly GCA_030264415.1). Taxonomy (NCBI): domain Eukaryota; kingdom Metazoa; phylum Chordata; class Actinopteri; order Clupeiformes; family Clupeidae; genus Sardinella; species Sardinella fimbriata. Next base: position 4,412,910 of record JASCQX010000423.1, read on the forward strand.
AACTACTAACCTGACAGATGACATTGATAATGTGATGCAAAGGCATAAGAATTCTGATGGATCATTGAATTTACCTAACACTAAATCCTTCACATAACTAGTAGTAACGGTTAAACCCACGGTGATAGAAGTGTAAATGTGCAGGCCCTGGTGAAACCTACACGGATGAAAATGTCACTCTGTTTCTATAAATGTTCAATGTGTAAGATGGGCTGCGCTGTGTACTGTGAAGTCGTTTGCATTAACAGGCAATAGTACGAAAGAGTAAATCTCACTAAGGACTGGTATTTGTTTTGAGTTGACCACGTCATGAACCAAGTCAAGAAATACATTAATGGATAATACCTACACAATGTCTTCATAATTATTTCACAACTAATGAATTTTCTTGAATGTGTAATGTTGCATTTAACTAAAGCCTCCTGACTCATGAATAGACAGATACTGATGCCATACTGATGGTGGTCACATCATTTAGATTTAAATTTATTTTAATGCTCTGAATTTATGTATGGTGATAGGTACTTCATTGTGATAGATTGGTAAATGTTCTACACATACCATATTAATAATACTGAATCAGATAAAGAGTCTGTGAATGTAATTTGTACTATAGGCCTACATTCAAATAGTGGCTTCAGTCTGTCTAGGAAAAGCTTTGGTTTTCCATTTCACCAACAGGTGGCATCACAATCTCTCTGTAAATGTTTACCACATAACCATTTAACCACAACTGAAATATGTACATGCAAAGTCACACAAAGTGTCAGATGTAGTGCATGTAATTGTATAATAACAAGTATAGTTATAACAATAATAATCAGATGTAGTATATAATTAAACATTGATTTCCAGAACAAATGTCTCACAAATGCTCGCTTAAAGTTAATTTGTCACCACTGGAACTGATATCCCTAATTGACTGTGTATAGTATGTGTTATCAGGCACATATGGGACACAAGGCGTCTTGTGTGGGTGGATAGCCGAGCTCATATTCATCATAAGCATTTCACAGCATCCAACCAATTGGCACTTGTGAGATGAATTACACCAAATGCTTATAGAGCAGCACCCATTCCGCTCAAACACTGGGCCCTTTTCCCAGAACCATTTGGCACCACACCATTACGCATTTCTCGCCGAGGAAATAACAACCATCATGTCACCATCACCATGAAATCTATGTCAGCCAAAGGACTACTGGCACCGTCCCACACACAACCTGTCAAGGCATGAGGAGCTGAGAGGTATTAAATAATCCTTATTCATTCAAGGGAAGATGCTTCACAGTGCTTTCATAGACATGTAATTGTAATTACATGCCAAAACACATATGGCACAGACATGGTAAACCAATGTTTGGATTTTAAGAGAGCACTATACACTGTGAATCCACTGACCACCTTACCCCCACCCCACCCCTCCCCCACCCTACATCCCCAACAACAGCATACACACATGCACACATGAGCATGCTATTTGAAGCAACCATTTAGTGTACCCGGTGGTCGGTACTTCCCGCGGCGTACCCATAGGACCCCATATCTCCCTGATGATAGTGTTGTGGGGCTGGCTGGGCTATATTTAGCCTGGCCCTGTGACTGCACTGGCCATGTTAACCGAATTCCAGAGCCATGCTTCAAGCTCAGCCTGACCAGCACCTGCTGCTAGAGCTAACTGCCACATCTAGACCATTGCCTCAGCTCCGAGTGGGCCCTGGACCGCATTACTTGGGTCAAACCTCAAGAGGGAGGAAAAAAAAGGGTCTGGTTCATTCTAGCCCACTGCCCCCCATCTTGGTGCTGTTTTTGGAGGGTGCGTGGCCTAATTTCTGGTTTTAGATTTATAGATAGAGCGATCATCTGCAATTTAAAGGTGCATGACTCTTCTTTTTAGAGTTTGATGAAAACGGATCTGAAAGACTGCGCACAGTCCGTGAGGTCCCTGGCTGAAAATTTACGGGAAGGACCCGGCTCGTTTTGGTCATTTTGTTCAGGTTCGTATATATACTCTTCCATATGTCTTGTACCCAATGGATGGGGATGCACCTATATGCCTGGCTTGCACGAGGGAAACTGGAGCCTAGCTCACCAAAGTCATAGAGAGCGTTTTTTCATCACGTGGCTGTCGCTTATTATAATATACACAAACACTAGGGGGTATAGTAGAGTATTGACAGTAGGTTCTCTGGTTGCTTTGCCTCATGTGTCAGTTATGGAATATTACTATATATCATGTGTACACTTACTGTTTCCAATTTTAAAGATACTTTATGACTCAAGATACAGTAAATACTCCATGATATTAATATGTGATGCTTTTTCATAACTTGAACTTTCATTGCTTGACTCTTTAATAATAACAATGTTAAAACGATAATTTACTTTCAGTCATGTAATTTAAAAGTATTCCTTCTCACTACAGTATCTCTTTCTCACCCTCCCTCTTTCACTCTCACTCTCTCACTCAGCAGTCTTCAAAAAGCCCCTAGATTCTCAGGGCTCCTGCCAGTGAAAACACTGTGCCACTAATAGGCTGAGCGAGTGAGTAGCTCCAGTTGATCACAAAGCTTTCAGCACTGACCATACGTCGTAGAAACATCACGGAATCTCCCCAACAGCTGCTATGTCAGACAGGTCATCTCCCTGTGTTTTTGAGGATGCCATCCAATCCCCCTGCCCCATGACAGAGGAGGAAGATGGGGAGATTGACAGCATTATGGATGACACATGCAGTTCTTACTACAGTGCTGTCTATTCTCTTAGTGACCACGATGAGACTGCAGAGGACAAAATCTATGTCCCCTGTGCAGGATTTGCAAGTCCCCTGGAAGATGACACTCCTGCTCTAGTACAAGAGTTTGACACTGAAACTATTTTATGTCCTGTATCTGTTCAAGAGACTGTTAGTAAAAGTTCTGTGCTTCCTGCAAAACACCTGAAGGACCTCAACAATACCATTTCTGCATTTCCACCTATGCTGGAGTGTGATAGTAATACTGCTGTACTTGTCACACCTGAACAAGAGATCAATAGTAAAACTATTCTACTTTGTACTCCTGAACAAGAATTTTACAGTAATGTCACACCAGCACAAGACTGTAAAACTGCTCCATTTTCTGCAACTGTACAAGAGTTGGACAGTAATACAACTTTACCCCTCTCACCTACACGAGAGATTGATGGTGAATCTCTTCTACCTGTAACACCTGCACAAAAAATCGCTAGTGTATCTTCTCTACTCTCCACTCCCACATATGACAGTAATGCTGCTATTCTACTGACACCTGCACACAAGATTGAAAACGAATCTATTCTACTTCCATCTCAGACCCAAGACTTTGACAGTAATGCTGCTATTCTTCTCACACCTGCTCAGATTGACAGGGAATCTACTTTACCTCCTGCCCCCACACAAGACTTGAACAGTCATGCTGCTGTACACGTCACACCTGAGCATGAAACTGACGGTGAATCTAATCTACTTCCTGCTCCCGCTCAAGACTTTGACAGTAGTGCTGCTGCACATAACACACCTGCACAAGAAATCATCAGTAAGACCAGCCTATTTCCTGATCCAGCTGAAGAGATTGGCAAAGAAAGCACTGTGCTCCTCTCTGCTCCTGCACTAAAGTTTGACAAGAGAATGGCTGTAGGCCTACCCCCACATGCACAGTTTGACAGTAAAAATCCTGTACTTCCTCGTCTTGTAAAAGATATCAGCTTTGAAACTGTTGTACCTCCTACAGAAAATTCATCCCCTATATCACCTGTAGCCAGTGATCCAGACATTACTAGTAAGTCTTTCTCTGTGCCCTACTCATTCAAACCTGAGGAGACCTCTCTATCTCTTGTCTCAGCATCACAGACATCAAGATTATCTCATCATGTCTACCCAACACCTGCAATAACAAATGAGACTTCGAAACAAATGGCACGTGACTCTATTATCAAAACTTTTCAAACATCCAATGTATTATTATCAAAACCCTCTCAATCCCCAGGAATGAATTCCACATCCCGAGATATTGTTAAAGTCAGCATGACCACCCATGCTGACACCAACACCAAGACAGGATTCGAAATTCCACCTCCTCAAACCAACTTTAACACTATTTTGATCACGCCCAAGGGAAATCAATACAACCGGGATGGGGCGAGGGAAATCGGTGGCACAATGCCAACAGAGGCACCCCTGAAACAGGGGCCATGTCTTGCAGAGGTTGCTGGCAGCCATATGGCTAATAGGAGCAGGCTGCCACGCCAGGGCCAGCCTATGGAGGAGAGCCTGTCAGGGGTGGGGGAGGGTCAGGATACGGTAGCCCGCCGCGGACTGGAGCAGACTGGACTGTCAATCAGGGACAGAAATAGAAAAGCGTCTGCGAGCTGCATCTCGACACTCACAGCCAGTGCGCTCGGGTCAGGAATCCCGCCGCACTGTTATTCTGAGTGTATCCTCGCAACCGGGCAGCAACACCAGCCGCAGAGTCCTCCCGAATTGCGGAGGTGGCAAAAGCAGAGCGGGCAAGTCGCCTGGAGGTCTAGAGTGCTCCCTCAGAAACTCGCCGGCAGCTCTAGGAAAGACTTCAGCGCCACGCAGCAGAGCAGTGGACAGACCAACATGGGCACCAAGGGCAGTGAGACTGACAGCGAGGTCAAGACTCTCAGTAACCTGCCAGCAAAGACATTCTCCTGTCCCGATGCAAACTACTTGGATGTTTACAACCTCACGTGCAGGTCTGCCACTCAGCCTTACATAGAGAGCGGTTTTAATGGCTGGACAGAGGACCAGCTTTCCTTCAAGCTGCCAATGGCTTTTTCGCAGAGCAATCACAACACATCAGCGTGCTCTGAAGCCAGCAGTGTCGAGTGTATCGATGTGGCCCTGGAAACCCATGAAGAGGTACAGAGGGGCAGCATGAAGACAGTCCCCAAGAGACAGATTCAGCTAAAGAAAAAGGACACTGCGGAATCGAACAGCAACGAAAACCACGACGAGCCCCAGGAGGCCCCTCCGGCACCCAGCCGGCCACGCGACATCTTCCTGCGTCAGCACAGCACACCGGCGGCCTTTCACCAGGAGTCACATGGGCCGGAGCAGAGGTCAGTTCAGGCCGAGCGCAAACAGAGGCTGCAGAAGTCGCTGTCGCTGGACGAGACGTCCAGTCGAACCAAAATGGCCTCCTGTCTGATAAAGAATGTCTTGTCAAAGAAGATGCAACATGAGCAGGGCTTCCGCAATGCCGAGGTGCAGGAGAGTGCTTTTGGCACTGTCAAGGCACACACCATGAACGGCCATGATAATCATCAGTTGCCATCTGCCAAGGAAGTCTCCACAGAACCCATTACAAAAATGAGCCCAAGATCAAGTGCACCCTCACAGAACACGGTGCCCTCACAAAGCCCTCCACTGAAGGCTCCTATCGGCTCAGTAAAAGAACACGTCAGCGTCAACTCCAAAACCCACCTGAAACCCGTTACCAAGCACAGCTTCAACCCCTTCCACAGCGTGGTCGGTCGGACCGAGTTTCAGGACGACAGCCCAGAAATAACCTCTGTTACGGACAGTCAGAAAGCAGAGACGGCAAGCCCCAGAGACGAGGCTGTGCGGCTGGCGCTCCGGAGCCCGGGGGAGAAGCTATCCTGTGACTCAGCAAAGGGCAAAGCCTGGAACACGAGTGCAGCGCTAAGCAGGGCCACGGGCTCCCAGGCCTGCCTGAAAGCCACACCCGTGGAATGCTGCGCGGGCAAGGGGAACCATAAACAACAGCACATCAAGAGCCAACCGGCAGGAGCAGCACCCAAGGCATGGGAGAAAGACGTCAGGAAAGACAAACTGTCTGGCAATACAGAAATGCCGGCAAGCCCACAGAAGATCTCTGGCCTGCTCTCAGATCTGGAGATAAGTTCGGATGAAAGCAATCAAGCTTTGACACCCGAGAGCCCCACAGTGGCTGGGAAGGAGCAGCTAACAGAAAGAGGGGACCTGAAGGTGCCAGGCCAATTCAGCAGCGTGAGTACACATGACAAATTAAAAGGAATCGCGCCAGTTCATGTGGTCAGAGACATGAGAAGTCTGGTGAAAAACACATATAACCTTTCCTTCCGAGGGCCTGGTGATGCACTGCAAGCGCTCGAGGACAGCCTCGGTGTTCTAAAACCGGCCACACCATTGTGCAAGAGAACAGGTGATAAAGGCAACATGTTTGGGTCTGGAGACAAACAGCTGGGGAAGAAAGCCCTTGGGTCACCACCTGTGCAGGCAGAAAAGATAAGGGATATAAACTCTCAACACAACAGCCCCCAAGGAGGCCTGAATAAGCTTGACATGGGATTTACAAAGGTTAGTCCCAACAGTCTGTCCGCTGCCAGCAGCTGTCTCGAGTCCAACACCATGGAAGGAATGAACAGCAGTGGTAGCTTGTGCAAACTTGACGCCCAGAGTGACAACCCAAAATGTAAACACTCTGACAAGGCGGAAAGGCCTCCGCAGGCTTTACCGGAACATTCTACTGAGCTGCTGACTGATGGAGAGGTGGCAGACCACAGGCAAGAGTCTCTTGATAGAGGAAGTGGGCCTTCCAAGGAAGTCCTACAACCACAAGCGGTGCCTCTGCATGGCCTTGCTGCAGCATCACACAGTTACCCATCTGCAGTGATCTTCAAGGAGAACTTCCCAAGTCCATCTGTGCCATCTCAGTCCCAGGGTACCCCAGCCTGTGTGCTTACTGCAGCTCTCACTCCCCATACCCAGGTTGTGCCCACTTATTACTACAAACCCAATCCATTGAGCTACCCATCCATGTCCCCACATGTGGGTGCAGTGAGCTTTGTGCAAGGTCCTGTGATACTACAGACATCGGCTCAGCCCATGGCTCCCACTGGGCCTAGTCCTCTGGTAAAACATGTCATAGATGATAGCCAACAACCAGTCATGAACTCAGTCTACACAGAGACTCGTCAGAGACAGAAGGGCTCCCCTAATCAGACCGCAAATGTAGAGCCCCGGGCTGTCATTGGTGAGCAAAAAATGCCCTCTCCCGAAGCTCAGACTTACCTTTGTGGCACCCAGACCCTCTTGCCCTTGCTGACGTCTGAGAGCCGCCGTGGCAGCGCTGGTGCAATCTACCCTGAGCTGGGTGGAGGGTTGATCCCGGGGGGGCAGCCTGCTCCTCCTCCCCGCCACCTCCTGCTGGACCCTGAGACAGGGAGGTGCTTCTACGTGGACGTTCCCCCGCAGCCACAGCGCAAGATGCTGTTTGACCCCGAGACATGCCAGTACGTGGAGGTGCTGCTGCCACAGCAGTCAGTCCCTAGTGCTGTGATGTCCCCACTGCCCAGTGCCATGCCGGTCACCTTCCCAGCTGTATACACCCCCAATTGTCTGCCCTACCTCCAGTCACATGCACAGGTGCTTCCCCACCCAGGGCCCTGAGGAAGAGGTCTCCTGGACACGGATCTGGAGAGCTGGGTGTTGAGATTTCCATAAGCTGCTTATAGAGGTTTACCATGCGCTTTGTGGGATGGAATATGTCTAACCAATAAGGGAAGAATTTTATGTCAAAACAGAAGAATTTTTGATGAGGGCACATTTTTGAATTTGGTGAGTTGACAACATTTGTGTTCTTTGCCATACCGACATTAAAGAACTTGATGTCTTTTCTGGAGACAGATGCTGTGTCCTAAAATTAAACTATTCCTCATAATCACAGTCCTTAGCAGTCATATACAGAGATGATTATGTCAAAATATGGAAATGTGCTGAATTAGAGTGTACTAACAACAAACAAAGAAATAAACAGGCAAGCAAACAAAGAAACAATCAAAAGAATGATGCCTCCCCATTGACATAAACTGCTTTCCCATACTGCTTGCAGATATTTTATCCCACAGCTGTGTTGGAGAGGATGATCTCTACTTGAAAACAGGATGTCTGCTGAACCTTAAAAGGAAGTGAATATACTGTACATGTAACAGTCTACCTCTAAACAGGATTGTTACAAATTGATATACACATTGAGAGCACACAATAGGAAAATGCAGAACAGATCTGAGTAGATCTGAGTTTAGTTTCTTGGTTGAAGAATGTGATGGAGAAGAAGCCGCTGTTTGGGTGTGAGAGGGTTTTCATGTTTCCCAGCACAGCATGTGCCAGTGGCTTGGTGGAAATGATATCTATGCTTGTGTAAGTGACAGAAAGTGTGGTGCTCACTTGTGGCTCGTGCAGTAGAGGTTCCAAATATACGTCTGCACTTCCTTGAACTGATTACTGTTGTTTTTGTCTTTTCCAATGCAGAGGAAATAGACAAGTAAGATTTGTGCGATTTAAGAGTTCTTATATTTTTGTATACAGTGTTTATGTGGGGTGATGTATAATTGTTGGAAATGAGCAAAGCGGACTGTTTGTTTTTTGTTTTATTTTGTTGATGGAAACAGGGCGGGGGGATGGGTTGAAATAGCTTTCTCTTATGCACCATTGTTTACTGGGAGTGTTTTCTTAATTGTTACTTAAATGTCACTGGACTATTTATATAATGTAATTTTTTGATACAGAAACTCTCAAATTAATGTCAGGGGATCAGTGTTGCTCTGATTGGTTAGTTGTAGGTCACCATTGCAACATGCCCCTTCTTAAATCAGTTTTTGAAGCCTACAGATTGACACTGGATGTATTTTCCTGTCTACAATGAATTCCAAGGAATACTAAGCTACTATTTAATATTATTTCTCAGTTCATGGTGAAAATGGCTAAGACTATTTGTCAATTATGTTATAATGTCCTTGTATTCAATGATAGTATTTGTAAATAGAGGGCACTTAGTATTGACTGTTATTCTTTCGCACACAGTGACAATATGTATATGCATCTGAAATTTTACATTTGACCTTTTTTTTCTCCTAATAGAGATAAATTGCACCTTTGTACTATATTCCATTGCTTTCAGCTCTTAAATTGCTCCACAACACTGATCACTTGAATTTGAATTTTGTACACTTCAGAAAATAAAAAAGAAACGTGATGAATTTCCTTTGTGAATTTATTCTCCATTAGTGAAATACAATATAAAAATGGCAGATTACATGCTAATGCGTCAAACAGTGCATTGTGTGTGATGACTGCCAAGATAGACTATCTGAGTTGGGCTGTATTTACACTCTTTATACATCAACAACATGGGTGATGTAAAGACAAACGGTCTGGCATTGTAGCTAAATATTGGCAATGATTATCACTACTGTTATTAACGTTGTTGTTCTATTCCAGGCATAGCAAATAGACTTTCTATGTTTATTTAATACAAAATAAGACATGTCTCCATAATCTGGTCCAATTTCTCACTGAGATTAGTTGGGACAACATGACATGTATTCACACACTTTTAACACTTTAATAATGCCAATAGTTGATAGTTGGCCCAGGGCAAACGGTGCAAGCGCAACTAGTACACCCAATAAATATGCTGAATATAAAGAAAATAATTGATTCACTTTTTCATGATTGATAAATAAGACATTTGAGATAATTGATATTGCACATTTTTACAATACAATGAGAAGCAATCTCTCAAGTAAGTGAACTTAAGTAATAAAAAATGTATTCATCTATATTGTGTAAAACTGAACAGACTGAAAAAAGACGATCTTTCTTCTATTTCAAATGTGGGTCTGCAGCTCTTTCCAGCTTTAAGGGCCCTAGCATCTCAAAGACTGTTCACAGTTCGTTGGTCAAAGCCTTTTGTGTTTTCAATTTTGCTGACCCTCTGAGCTTCTGACGTGGACACCAAATATTTTAAATGATTTGTTTATATAGGTCACTGTGCATTTTCTTGCACAGGATATATCAGTGTGACTTCATGACATGAGACAGAACGATATTGTGCCCTGCATGTAAATGACCATTCACGCTATTGTATTGCAATTTACTTACTTTTTTAATGATTGATAAATAAGCGATTATTAAAAGTACAGTACAAATGAAAAAAATATTCAACAGTTCATATGACCACGATGGCATAGGGTTATACTTTGGTGGAAGCTACTTTCACAGCAATATCTGCCTCTACAACCTCGACTTCCCTCAGGTCCTCTGCTCCCTTGGCCTTCCGCTTGAGCCGCCTGAAGCCTTGGAAGCTGGGACAGATGGGCATGTGGCGCAGGCAGCGGAGGCGCCGTATGCAGCTCATGCCAATGGGAAAGTCATAGGTGGACAAGTTGACTGAGCTCCCTTTGGAGCTGTCATCAGACTTCCAGTCCAACAGTCCACGCTCTTTTTTCGTCCCTGTTTGAAATAAATAATGTTTCAATTCACCCACTTACTGTAGGGTACTTTGCCGGATATTTAAAAAACAAACAAACAAACAAACAAAAACTATAGATGAAAATTACAGCACCCTAAAGGACAGATTTACAAAGACGAAAAACTAATATGGTCAAAATATTTTGTCAAAATATATTCTACATCTCTTACATTTTCTCTATTCTCTCCATAGTGTACTGTAGCCTACCTGGAATGGTGTTGTCCAATACAAATGCAAGGAAACCTCCAACAAACATCTCTGTTGTCAATAAAACAGTGATGATTTGGTCTAATTCAGGAACACCTACGACAGAATATTAACAGCTCATGAATATATGGAAAAATAATTAAAATATTTGTTATTTATT